>QEPC01006625.1:1597666-1609187 GCA_003113815.1 Sphenodon punctatus | reverse complement strand
CCCGCCACCAGGAGAAGCTACAGAGCTACCTGGAGAATTTTCGCAGAATGGTCGAATCGTCGAAATCAAGACCCGACCAAGGCAGGAGTAGCACAAGTCCTCGAATTCTTACAGATGGGACTGGATAAAGGACTTAAGGCAAACACACTGGCCAGACAAACAGCGGCCATAGACTCCGTTCTTAGAGCAGTATCCAATAGATCAGTGTCAACCCACAGGAATGTTAGGAGGTTCTTAAGAGCAGCCAGAAGCTTAGTCCCCCCCGGTGGTACACAGGGTTCCCTCGTGGGACCTCAACCTGGTCCTGGAAGCCCTTACCAAACCTCCGTTTGAACCTCTAAAACACATATCCCTTTACTTTCTAACCTTAAAAGTTGTTTTTCTCGTAGCAGTCACATCAGCGAGAAAGGTATCAGAACTGGGAGCCCTGTCCATAGAGGACAACTTCTGTATCTTTCAGAAGGATTCAGTCACTCTAAGGCTAGACGAAGCCTTCATTCCCAAGGTAAATTCCCTTTTCCATAGGTCACAGGAGGTCATCTTACCTTCCTTTTGCCCCAATCCGGTACACCCAAAAGAAAAGGTCTGGCATAAGCTAGATGTAAGGAGGGCACTAAAGATTTATTTATCCAGGACTAAGGGATTCAGACTGTCCACAGCCTTGTTTATAAACATCAGACAAGGTTTCCAGGGTAGGAAAGCTACAAAGACTTTAATCTCGAAATGGCTAAAGCAGAGTATCTCTGAAGCCTACAAAGCGAAGGGTAAGGTCCCCCCCCCTTCAGATTTGGGCACATTCTGTAAGGAGCGCAGCCACATCATATGCGTTCAAGGCAAGGGCCTCATACAAGGAGATATGCAAAGCAGCCACCTGGGCTTCTGTACATACCTTCATGAGGCATTACAAAATTAACACCTTGCAATCCGCAGAAGCTGCGTTTGGCAGAAGGGTGCTACAAGCGGTACTGGACACCCCCAGTACTGCTGGCTCCCACCCTTAAAAAATTGGGACAGATTGCTTGGGTATGTCCCAGACGGAAGAGTATGCAGAGATATGGGGAGAAAAGAGAATTGGTCACCTACCTTTGGTGAATTCTTTTCTCACATATCCTCTGCATACTCCTCCATCCCTCCCTGCCAAGCAGCACTGTTAGTAACAGGGGGTGTGGGACAAACCTGAGTAATAGGGAGTTAGACGCTCAACTGATACCTACTTCAAGTTCTCTTGTTAGATTACATAGTTAAAAGTTCAACAAGTTTTTATAAAGGGGGTTACCCTTGTTATCAGTTTTTCAAGTTATATTCAATAAGGAGGACGAGTTTCGGCTTGCAAATGGACTGGCGGTGGAGCCGGGTAGCACCGTGACGCAGGCGCAGAAAAGAAAAAAGCTCATCTGCCTCCTGGCGGTCAACGGTAGAACTACCCAGCCGGAGGAGTATGCAGAGGATATGTGAGAAAAGAATTCACCAAAGGTAGGTGACCAATTCTCTTTTCTATATTGATAGAAAAGAAAAATAGCCTAAGATATTCTAACAATATGAATGATATTGGGTTTATATGGGTAAAATAGGTGGTGTGGCAGCTGCACGGCCGGGGGTAGGAAACCACAGCTGAGACAGCCTGGGATGGGGAGGTGCACCAAACAAATGTGCCCCTATATTTTTAGCAAACTTCCTATTTAACAGTAATCGACCAGGGATCCAATAAGCCTTGCATCCCTCAGGGGAAACAGTAGCAGAAGTAACTCCCAGCCACCTATTTAACAGTGTTGCCTCTGTACTGGTAGAGTATACCGATAGCCAGTTGATGTCACTGTCTTGGTCTATCAGAAACTCAAGAAACAATGTACTCAATCTTTGAGACAAATCTGAAGTTTATCAACTTGATGCTTCAAGATACTTTTTACTTACACTAAGTCAAGCCATAATGCTATAATTGGGGACCCATATTCACTGCATCTTCTGTCATCGGTGAGTGGGGAAAATTCAATGACCACAAGACTCTAGCAATAACTAGTCAACGCGATTGCAGATTAGCAATAGCTTTCAAACTGCTTGCTGCCAGAAATGTCCTAGAAAGAATGGACTCACAACAGGGAGCAACAGGTAGGTTAAATATTTAGGAAACCAAATGTTTTCTCCATTCATTTTAGGGAATCTGTCTTCAGTCTAGAAAAAAATGGAAGCGAGTCACCCTTTCCCCTCAACTGAAAAGTCAAATTGGCTTCAGGTCCAGGCTGTCTGTCTTTAAAAAATGTAAATTAAATTAAAAGAC
Organism: Sphenodon punctatus; assembly: GCA_003113815.1. Lineage (NCBI taxonomy): Eukaryota > Metazoa > Chordata > Lepidosauria > Sphenodontia > Sphenodontidae > Sphenodon > Sphenodon punctatus. Next base: position 1,606,912 of record QEPC01006625.1, on the reverse strand, counting down.
AACTATCTAGATGCATAGAGCACACACCTCTTACCACATTTAATCCTCCATGTGACCTGTTGGCTTATTATTTCTTTATACATTTGTCGGGGAATAATTTGAACCCTATAGACTTAATGCCATTTTGAATAGCTGCATTGCCTTAGCCAGAGTAGAGAGCCACTTTAATATGTCTTACAGAGATGTATGCTGGGTAAAATCATACCAGACCTCTGTTCCAGAGACAGAAATGCTAGCTGCTTGCTTCTGCCTAAAGGTTTTCAGTGCAAAAAGGAATTGATCCAGCTATTGTGTTTTTTTGAACAAATTAGTACTATCCCACCTTGTAATACACCTATTTTGTCCTGAAATGCGTAAAGTACCTGTTGACTGTTTTGCTCAGAATTTAAGATTTATTGATTTTGTTGTTTGCTTTATTTTCCTGTGATTTTATGTTTCAGAACTACTATAGTTTAATGTGTGGATGTAAATGCACTTTGTGCTTTTGCCATGAAAGATGGCTATTTAATGTGTTGCATGTTTGTGTGCTTACTCATGTAAAAGAAAGGTGAGGTTAAACAAACCAGGAGCAAATTCCTTCCGTTCCTTCAGTGCACAGTTGGAACAGAATGATCTACAGTTGCCTTTGTGTGTTTGTGGTTGTTTGTGTACCATGTATGCTGCTATACAGAAGTTTTCTGTGCCAAGATTTAAGGGCACATGATTTAAAAAAAAAACTTGTTTTGCTTTTGCAAAGTTAAAGGTGACAGCCAGCTGCCAAAATTTTAAAAGAGTGTATAGTCCTGCATTAAAAATAAAATGCACCTCTCATATCATTTACAGAGTCCAGGCCCGATAAACATCCCTGAACAGAGCCTAGACAAATTCAAATTAGTTGTTTCCAATCCTGAAAATTTCTAAAGGGTTAAATAGTAAACCTGAGCATATTTTAAGTACTGATGAAAAAAAATATTGATGGTTTTCATTAACAGATTTAAAATTAAAATTAAAAGAACTAAAATTAAAAGAACATCCATAGATACAAAACAAAACAAAAGCTATTGTTGCTGATTTTAAATTAATCACCTTGAATTGCACCATGGATGAGAACATAATATTAAAGCATGGCAGAAATAGATGCATAGGCCCTTTTTGGGCCCCTCTGCAGCCTTTCTGGATTTACAAACTATTCATCTACATGTCCTGTCCAGAGGTGGCACTTGTACAAAATGGTGAAAAAATTAGTGGTGATTCTGCAATCATATCCCCAAGGCCAATGTTCAAGTGGGTATTGGATGTTCCAATAGGTTTAGAAGGAAAGAAATTACATAGGCCAAAAGACTGGTGGATCTATCAGTGGTTGGATCCAGGGTTGCCCAGACCGATGAAAACATTTTATATAGAGGCCCTTTGGAAGGAGGATCGAAGACAAAGATCAGATGGCCCTTGACCACATGTTTTCATATATAACTATTGGTTCCTGTCTCATGGTGTGATCCCTGGATGTGTACATTTGGCCCAGCAAACAAAAACTAAAATAATGTGGGCCCTTAGAAAATAAGGGAATGTTGATGCCAAAACTANTTAGCAATGTTATGGAGGGAGAAGTGACAGGATTTGGCAACAGCGTCGATGTAGGGTTTAAAAGAAAGGGGTGAGTCAAAGATGAATCCTAAGCTACGGACTTGGGGGATGGGAAGGATGGTGACCCCGTTGATGAGGATCAACAGGGAAGAGGGGGGGAAAGATAAGTTCAGTTTTAGCCATGTTGAGTTTGAGTTGATGTTGAGACATACACGTAGAGATGTCAGAGAGACAGCTGGTGAGGTGAGCTTGAATAGATGGAGAGAGAGAGTTGGGTGTCATCAGCGTAGAGGTGATATGGAAGCCATGGGAGGCAATGAGTTTGCCTAGGGACAGGATATAGATGGAAAAGCGGAGAGGGCGAAGGACAGAGTCTTGGGGAACACCACACCCAGTGGTTTTAACTTCCTCTGTGCAGTATCCTTCACAATTTGCCAGCCTTGCACTGCCCTCTTCAAACGTTGTCCTGTCACATAACTTTCCCTACGTTGAACTACTACTACTCAAACCTCCCCACACTCTGTTAGAACACCCTTATGTCACCATGCCCCTTGTCTTACCAATTCTATCGAGATAGAATTAATATCAGTGATGTAGGTTTTCCAAAAAATATTGAATTGGAAAATTTTCCTGTGCAAATTTTCTTATGTGCATTAAACTTAAGGCTGTAACCATTAATTGAATCGATTTGTCTAAAACCGATTAAAATTTGCCCCCTGATTAATTGGTTAGCTGCCAGGACCTTCGGACCGTCCATAGTTCTGAGTCCAGAGCTCAAAGGGACGCGTTCTAGCAGAAGGCAAGTTTACCCAAAGCATGGAAATTAGGTGAACACATGGAAATTCATGTACATTTATGTAAATTTATGCAAATGTTGCAAATTTCAATCAATTAATTGACAAAAATACTTGCTAAATTAATCAACTAAAATTTCTAATTGTGTTGCAGCTGTAATTAAAATTTGTATAAGAAAATTTTGAATTGTAAAATTTTCTTGTGCAAAATTTCCTATAGCCCTGGAAAATTTTCTGCCCCACATCGCTGATCATTATGCCCCATATATTAACCCTCTTTACTACTAGTGTTTAAAAGTTTTGCTGCACTTCATGTTCTGGGAAGGCACAAATGAGCCCTGGGAAACCTTAGGTTTTTACCTAGTCATCTTCAATATACTAGGTAAGAAGTTGTGGTGGGGATTTTAGTGGTAACATTTTTGTGACACTGTAAATTTTGTTTTTTCCATTTTAAAATCTTATTCTCACGCTCTCGCTTTCTGACTACGATGTTCCAGTCTTTGCCCCTATCAGGTATTCTCTGCATACTCCTCCGGCTGGGTAGTTCTACCGTTGACCGCCAGGAGGCAGATGAACTTTTTTCTTTTCTGCGCCTGCGTCACGGTGCTACCCAGCTCCACTGCCAGTCCTTCATCTGCCTCTGGACCGTCGGGAGGCTTCTAGGGATTCACAGGTCCCTACAAATAAGAAAAAAAGCAATAAACAGTGAAAATAGGAAGCCTAGGAGAAGGCTTCGGCGGGGCACTTGGGGAGGCGAATCAGGACACTGTCACGGCTCGCCAGATAGGCCGGTAAGAAAAACCTTTAACTTTTCCCTGCCGGCTCCCTCGCTCAGCGCCGGGGAGCAGGGGAGGCTGCAATTAGTCCCCGTTTAGAGGGGATTGTTCGCGGCACTCCCCCCGTCTCAGGCCGGGACCAATCCGCTTGGACCCATGCCAACTGTACCGAGCCCCAGCCATGAGTTCATCAGAGGGGATTATACCACCCCCTCCTATCCCCGCGAGCGGGGCAAGGGCTACAGGGGGACCAAACCCCTTCCCTAGCCTCCATAGCAAAGACTATGGAAGAGATGATGGGGGGTCATTAAAAAACTGTCCCACACTGGAAAGAAGGGGAAACGAAAGAGAAAGTCCCCCACGAGGGTCCCCTCCCCCAAGAGACCGAGAGCAGGAAAGGCTCCCAGGCAGGGGAAAACGAAAGCTAAANTCACTCTAAGGCTAGACGAAGCCTTCATTCCCAAGGTAAATTCCCTTTTCCATAGGTCACAGGAGGTCATCTTACCTTCCTTTTGCCCCAATCCGGTACACCCAAAAGAAAAGGTCTGGCATAAGCTAGATGTAAGGAGGGCACTAAAGATTTATTTATCCAGGACTAAGGGATTCAGACTGTCCACAGCCTTGTTTATAAACATCAGACAAGGTTTCCAGGGTAGGAAAGCTACAAAGACTTTAATCTCGAAATGGCTAAAGCAGAGTATCTCTGAAGCCTACAAAGCGAAGGGTAAGGTCCCCCCCCCTTCAGATTTGGGCACATTCTGTAAGGAGCGCAGCCACATCATATGCGTTCAAGGCAAGGGCCTCATACAAGGAGATATGCAAAGCAGCCACCTGGGCTTCTGTACATACCTTCATGAGGCATTACAAAATTAACACCTTGCAATCCGCAGAAGCTGCGTTTGGCAGAAGGGTGCTACAAGCGGTACTGGACACCCCCAGTACTGCTGGCTCCCACCCTTAAAAAATTGGGACAGATTGCTTGGGTATGTCCCAGACGGAAGAGTATGCAGAGATATGGGGAGAAAAGAGAATTGGTCACCTACCTTTGGTGAATTCTTTTCTCACATATCCTCTGCATACTCCTCCATCCCTCCCTGCCAAGCAGCACTGTTAGTAACAGGGGGTGTGGGACAAACCTGAGTAATAGGGAGTTAGACGCTCAACTGATACCTACTTCAAGTTCTCTTGTTAGATTACATAGTTAAAAGTTCAACAAGTTTTTATAAAGGGGGTTACCCTTGTTATCAGTTTTTCAAGTTATATTCAATAAGGAGGACGAGTTTCGGCTTGCAAATGGACTGGCGGTGGAGCCGGGTAGCACCGTGACGCAGGCGCAGAAAAGAAAAAAGCTCATCTGCCTCCTGGCGGTCAACGGTAGAACTACCCAGCCGGAGGAGTATGCAGAGGATATGTGAGAAAAGAATTCACCAAAGGTAGGTGACCAATTCTCTTTTCTATATTGATAGAAAAGAAAAATAGCCTAAGATATTCTAACAATATGAATGATATTGGGTTTATATGGGTAAAATAGGTGGTGTGGCAGCTGCACGGCCGGGGGTAGGAAACCACAGCTGAGACAGCCTGGGATGGGGAGGTGCACCAAACAAATGTGCCCCTATATTTTTAGCAAACTTCCTATTTAACAGTAATCGACCAGGGATCCAATAAGCCTTGCATCCCTCAGGGGAAACAGTAGCAGAAGTAACTCCCAGCCACCTATTTAACAGTGTTGCCTCTGTACTGGTAGAGTATACCGATAGCCAGTTGATGTCACTGTCTTGGTCTATCAGAAACTCAAGAAACAATGTACTCAATCTTTGAGACAAATCTGAAGTTTATCAACTTGATGCTTCAAGATACTTTTTACTTACACTAAGTCAAGCCATAATGCTATAATTGGGGACCCATATTCACTGCATCTTCTGTCATCGGTGAGTGGGGAAAATTCAATGACCACAAGACTCTAGCAATAACTAGTCAACGCGATTGCAGATTAGCAATAGCTTTCAAACTGCTTGCTGCCAGAAATGTCCTAGAAAGAATGGACTCACAACAGGGAGCAACAGGTAGGTTAAATATTTAGGAAACCAAATGTTTTCTCCATTCATTTTAGGGAATCTGTCTTCAGTCTAGAAAAAAATGGAAGCGAGTCACCCTTTCCCCTCAACTGAAAAGTCAAATTGGCTTCAGGTCCAGGCTGTCTGTCTTTAAAAAATGTAAATTAAATTAAAAGACAACTATCTAGATGCATAGAGCACACACCTCTTACCACATTTAATCCTCCATGTGACCTGTTGGCTTATTATTTCTTTATACATTTGTCGGGGAATAATTTGAACCCTATAGACTTAATGCCATTTTGAATAGCTGCATTGCCTTAGCCAGAGTAGAGAGCCACTTTAATATGACTTACAGAGATGTATGCTGGGTAAAATCATACCAGACCTCTGTTCCAGAGACAGAAATGCTAGCTGCTTGCTTCTGCCTAAAGGTTTTCAGTGCAAAAAGGAATTGATCCAGCTATTGTGTTTTTTTGAACAAATTAGTACTATCCCACCTTGTAATACACCTATTTTGTCCTGAAATGCGTAAAGTACCTGTTGACTGTTTTGCTCAGAATTTAAGATTTATTGATTTTGTTGTTTGCTTTATTTTCCTGTGATTTTATGTTTCAGAACTACTATAGTTTAATGTGTGGATGTAAATGCACTTTGTGCTTTTGCCATGAAAGATGGCTATTTAATGTGTTGCATGTTTGTGTGCTTACTCATGTAAAAGAAAGGTGAGGTTAAACAAACCAGGAGCAAATTCCTTCCGTTCCTTCAGTGCACAGTTGGAACAGAATGATCTACAGTTGCCTTTGTGTGTTTGTGGTTGTTTGTGTACCATGTATGCTGCTATACAGAAGTTTTCTGTGCCAAGATTTAAGGGCACATGATTTAAAAAAAAACCTTGTTTTGCTTTTGCAAAGTTAAAGGTGACAGCCAGCTGCCAAAATTTTAAAAGAGTGTATAGTCCTGCATTAAAAATAAAATGCACCTCTCATATCATTTACAGAGTCCAGGCCCGATAAACATCCCTGAACAGAGCCTAGACAAATTCAAATTAGTTGTTTCCAATCCTGAAAATTTCTAAAGGGTTAAATAGTAAACCTGAGCATATTTTAAGTACTGATGAAAAAAAATATTGATGGTTTTCATTAACAGATTTAAAATTAAAATTAAAAGAACTAAAATTAAAAGAACATCCATAGATACAAAACAAAACAAAAGCTATTGTTGCTGATTTTAAATTAATCACCTTGAATTGCACCATGGATGAGAACATAATATTAAAGCATGGCAGAAATAGATGCATAGGCCCTTTTTGGGCCCCTCTGCAGCCTTTCTGGATTTACAAACTATTCATCTACATGTCCTGTCCAGAGGTGGCACTTGTACAAAATGGTGAAAAAATTAGTGGTGATTCTGCAATCATATCCCCAAGGCCAATGTTCAAGTGGGTATTGGATGTTCCAATAGGTTTAGAAGGAAAGAAATTACATAGGCCAAAAGACTGGTGGATCTATCAGTGGTTGGATCCAGGGTTGCCCAGACCGATGAAAACATTTTATATAGAGGCCCTTTGGAAGGAGGATCGAAGACAAAGATCAGATGGCCCTTGACCACATGTTTTCATATATAACTATTGGTTCCTGTCTCATGGTGTGATCCCTGGATGTGTACATTTGGCCCAGCAAACAAAAACTAAAATAATGTGGGCCCTTAGAAAATAAGGGAATGTTGATGCCAAAACTACATATTGGAGCAATTGGCAGGTGCTGAAAAAGCAATGACCCATAAATATCCAAGAATAAGTAATCCAGGTCCAAATGTATGGACACTGCAAAATTTGGCTGCAAGAGCTATGTTGACTAATTACATTCGGCTACCAGCATGGCTAAACCACCACCCTGTACGTTTGGTACTGCAAAATATCAGGGCACATGGAGCAATAAAAATTTGTTATGGTGGGATCAAGTGCTCAGATTGCCAACAAAGGAAGGCCAATGGCCCTTACAAGCAGCCCTCCTATGTAAAATAAAGTGCCTTATGCAGATGAGAAAAAAAGGGCCAAAACAAACTCATGATTTTAACAGCTCACCCTGCTTTCTGCAAAGCAGAGTTAATTAAGTATTCTTCAAAGAAAGTTTCCAATGACTTGTGTTAGGTGAAAAGAGCATGTTTTTATAAGATGGTAGTGGAATGTTAGCATGTCTGCCCTGCGTAGGGACAAAGCAAAGAAGTTAAGAAGAGGGGGGAAAATTGAGTAACTTGTGTGGAAGCAACAGAAAGATTTAGTAAAGTGGCTAAAAAAAGCTTTGGTTTAATATTGTCTGCATTAAAAAATGTAAGTGTTTTAGTCAATTAGGTTAAGTTAGTTTAATAAGTGGTAAAAAAATTGTTGTTGCAATAGAAGCCCTTTGCAGTTGTAACTAATTAAGAGTTAACAAACAGAGCGAAATAGATAAATAGCCCAAGCGGCTTGCTGTAAAACTAAAGTAAAATGTTTAAGAAAAGTGGCCGCCAGCTACGAGACCAAAACAAAACCAAAAGTATTATTTGTAACAGTTTTAATGATTTGGTGTACACATGAAAAGTAAGGGTGGGGGGGAAGGAAGCAGTACTATAGAATCTATTGCATCCTCAGTGCCCACAATGGGATACCTCCCCCCCCAAAACCATATCTTCTTGGACAGCTCGGGAGGATATCTTGAGGGGGAGGAGGGGGAGAAAAGCAGCTGTCTTACAGCCAGCAAAAGACACAGTTTGCTTTGATTAAAGGCAACAGCCAAGACCTTTCAGACACTATGGGCCAAAGATGTTTCAACTTAACTTGGTTTTGGATGCAGCTTTATGTGCCACTGCAACTAAAGTAACCCCTTAGTGCCCAAATAATATTGCAAACCCTGGTTACTGCTTGTAATTGCCAAAAGAAGCCCAGTGGCATGTTCAGGTTTGGTGTTCATGCCAAGCTTGCCCAACTGCTATTTTGCTCGCATGCCTCATGCTGTGAACCACTGGAGCAAAAAGAGGGGAATAGAATAAAGTATAAATATAATAATTGAAGCAGTAGAAAAAATTGGACCTATTTTTATTTTTGTGTGAGTTAATGCCACGAATTGAACTGAGTTTAGGCCTCATGCCTTGCATTTTGTGGCCTGGTAGTATGTTCAGGCCTACCCCATTTGTTTAGGGTTACATTTTAAATATAATTTATATAGTTATTTAGGTGTGTTTAGTTAACTGTGCATTGGTTCTTGTGTGTCTGTGTCCTAAAGGGAAAATAAATAAATAATGTTTGTGTGCAAAAGTTTTTGTCATCAAGAACAGAAAGACTTTCTCAAAGAATTTTATCCCATGTTTGCTGGCAAGGCCCTGAGGATCCAGCAAAACCTTTTGCTGCTCAGACCATTTTCAGTTTGCAAGGAGCAGTAAGAAAATAAAATGCCATTTTGGAAAGCAAATCTCAGTTGGTTAAGGACTTTGCTTTTAACCCTTCTGTGTATGAAATCATCTTGCATGAAAAGACTGGTATATCACCTCATAAATCCTGATGGGAAGGCCCATAAACCTATACCACCACAATTGAAATGATAATTAATTTGACTGATAAAACTGTGCTGAATTAATACCTAGCACTAATGAAGTGTGTCTAGACTGTTGTTCATAGATCCAAGAAGCCCTTCCCAGGAACCTCGTGAGGCCGGCCCAGGGGCGGATTGGGAAATCAAAGTGGCCCGGGAAAATATAGTGTTAGTGGCCCTGTGCCGGCAGTGAAGCCGCCGGCGCGCCGGAAGCGGGCTAAGGGGGCGTGGCTTGGGGTGGGCAGAGTGTACCAGATTTGGGGCCTATCAGAGCTGAGTCCCCAGACTCAGATCCTCAGCAGCCTGGCAGGGGTGAGCAGGAGGTTATGGGGGGATGGCACGGGGAGACTGCCACTGGTGGGGGTACTGGCCCTCATTTCAGTGCTCTGGCTCCCCAAATCACTCCGTTTCAGTGCTCAGTGGCCCCCAACCAAAAAAATCACTCTGTCCCTTGCTATGCATCCTACAGTAAGGCTTCTTCATTCCT
>QEPC01006625.1:1566769-1585830 GCA_003113815.1 Sphenodon punctatus | reverse complement strand
TAAGTATACCCTGGCATATTTTAGGAAACTTGTACTGATCATAAAACAAGAAAAGAAAGGTAAAATGATAATATGTGGGGACTTTAATACCCCCTTATCGACAATGGATAAATCCAACCCGACAAAATTAAAAAAATACCAATTGAGAATAATGAGACTAATAGAAGAGGAAGGGTGGATGAGCGTTTGGCGCACCAAGCATCCAACACAAAGAGATTACTCCTTCTACTCCAATAAGCACTTAACATTTTCTCTAATCGACCACATAGTCATAGAAAAAAGAATGTACCAAGCAGACTTTCAGTGCCAGATCTTGCAGAACATGTTTACAGACCACAGTGCAGTCTGGCTTAAAATGAGCCAACACCCAATTATAAAAAACACACACACACATTGGACTTTGAACAAATCAGTTTTAATGGATCCACAGATTAAGGAGCAAATTAAGAAAGATCTGATGGAATACTTTAGTAATAACATGCAGGGTAGTGTCTCCCCATTGGTGGTGTGGGACGCGATGAAGGCAGTCATTAGGGGATCATACATCTCAGCCGCTGCACATAAATGGAGGGAAAAGAATAAAGAAATTAGGGAGTTGCAATTAAAATTATCTGCCCTACAGAAGATACAAAAGTCAAAACCAACGAAGAAAAGAGGGAAGGAAATAGGAGAATTGAGGGGAATGATAGATGCTATGAATACAGAGCATATAATTGGCAAACTGCAATACACTAAACAATTTTATTTTGAAAGAGCAAATAAGGCAGATAAAACGCTAGCCTGGATGGTTAAAAAACCAAGGGAAAAAAATCATATCTCGCACATCAGAGATAAATCAGGACATACTAACCTGACGGGGGCCAAATTAAAGGAAAGGTTTGTTCAGTTTTATGCAGACCTCTACCAATCCACCCAACCATCTGAAAAAGCTATACAGGAATTCTTAGAGAAATTAAATATCCCACAATTGAAGGATGTGCAAAGGTCTTACCTCAACGCTCCAATAACACAAGAGGAAATAGCAGGAACAATAAAGAATAAGGCCCCAGGACCGGATGGGTACAGAATTCTGCAAAATCTATAATAAGGAAATAACCCCAGTCTTGGAGTCTGTGTTTAGAATGTTTATATTGCAAAGAAGCTTAGATCCATCTTTTTACGAGCCCAATATTGCACTATGCCCTAAAAGTGGAAAAAATTTAGAAGAATGTGCAGGATATCGCCCCGTATCCTTACTCAATACAGACTTGAAGATCTTTACAAAAATTCTGGCGTACAGGCTACAGTTGTGCATTAAAGATCTGATCTCACCAGATCAAACAGGGTTAATAGGGGGCAGGATGGGAATCGATAACGTTAGGAAGGTTACTAATGTGCTATACAAGATAACACAAGACAAAACACCAGCGGCAATAATCTCCCTAGATGCGGAGAAAGTTTTCGATCGTTTGGAATATTTATTTTTAACCAAAACAATGGAACACATGGGCTTTAAGGGTAATTTTCTGCAATGGGTCAAACTGTTGCATAAATGCCCCACCTCCAGGTTAATAGTAAATGGGGACTTAAATAAATTTGCGCTCCAGAGAGGCACTCGACAGGGCTGCCCACTGTCTCTGCTTCTATTTGATATAGGGTTGGAACCATTAGCTCTTGCTATAAAACAAAAACCCCAGATCTCAGGTGTCCAATTTGGGGAACAACAGGTTAAAATCTCTCTATACGCGGATGATACTATGCTGTTTCTGACTAATTTACAACAATCTACACCTGCTGTTCTGGCCACGTTGGAACAGTTTGCTAAACTGTCTGGCTATAAGGTCAATGTAGCTAAATCTCAAATGTTTCTACTTAATGAGAAGGGGATTCCTAAATCAGAGTTGGAACATATTACCCCATTCCAAATAAAGAATACATCCCTAAAATACTTGGGAATAAATATTTCAAAAAACATAGCAAATTTATACAAATATAATTACTTACCCTTGTTAGAAGAGGCCAAGAAACTCAAGGAATCATGGGCAACAGTAAACTGCTCCTGGATAGGAAAAATAAACCTGATTAGAATGATACTACTACCAAAGTTGCTATATACCATAATTGCGCTCCCTATCCAAGTCCCAGGAGATTTCTTTAATAAGCTTAACAAAATTATCAACAACATAATATGGAATAAGAACAAACCAAGGGTCAGACACTCTATTATGTCAACATCAGCAGAAAAAGCTGGCCTTAATGTCCCAAACTTTAAGTTCTATTACTGGGCATCTGTATTGAGGGGTGTAAAAATGTGGTATGAGGATAGAGGGGAGCCTGCCTGGGTGAAGCTGGAAAAACAAATCGTGCAGTTCACTACATTCAGACCTTATTTAATGGAAGAATCCCCTCCGAAAATGCGAATTAAAAATAAGATATTGCACCCGTTCATTGATACTGGGATTAGAATCTGGAAAATGTGCCAATACAAAGCAGACATTACCCAGGGCAAGTCTCCATTCAAGCCAGTGCTCTCTGGGGCTCTCTCCCTGAGCGGTAGGGAAAGGGCAATCTTGGAGAGGTGGGGGGAAAAGGGCCTGTGGCAGGTCAGGCGTTTTTATGTGAATGAGGATATATTAACTAGAGAGACGTTACAGACTCAATGTGGGGAAAGAATTGATGGGTGGCTGTACACTAAATTACATAGCTACTTAATGCATCCAAGAAATAAGCCGGAATTTATAAGGAAACCACATCCTATAGAATCGGAGATGTTTAACAATACTCCACAAAGAAAAATCTCCAGGCTTTACCAGATCATTAGGAATTTATTCCACCCCCCAGATGCAGGATACATCTCTGTATGGAGTGAGGAACTAAACCTTCCAATCGCAGACAAGCGTATGATCAAAATATGGACACATATGCAGAAATGTGCTGGCTCCCTGATGGTTCGAGAGCCGCAAATAAAATTAGTTCACAGATTCTACCTAACTCTGCAGAGGCTCCACCAGGGAAACGGGTTACAGTAATTTGTGCTGGCGGGACTGTGGTCAGATAGGTACTTATTTGCACAAATGGTGGGACTGTCCGGTAATAAATAAGTTTTGGCAAAAAATATGGGGGGAAATAGAGAAGCATACTGGAATAACGATACCTTGTATGCCGCAATTAGCATTGTTGGGGCTCTGGCCCAAAGAACTGGAAAAACACTCCAAAGCTCCCGCCGGAAGAGTGATGATCCTGGCAGCCATTCATTCGATTCTGCAAAAGTGGAAAACGCCAGGGGGTCCAACTACTCGAGACTGAATAAAAAGACTCTGGCACTTATTAACAATGGAAAGGATTTCAGCAGGTCTACAGGATACATTGGAGAAGTTTTATGAAATATGGACTCCGACCTGGAATTTACTTGTGGAACATATAGACATGGATAAGACAAAAGCATCTCTTAACCTTAAATCAATATTTATTTATTTATTTAATGAATTTATACCCCGCCCCTCCTGCAAAAGCAGCCTGGGGCAGCTTCCAACAATAAAAATAATTATAATAAAATACAATTTAAAATCATTCATAACAGTACAAAATATTAAAACAGGGCTCAATGCCTTCATTGGCAATAAATATTATAAATAATAGATCAGGTGGGGGAGCTAAAAAACCCTCACCCTATCCTCCCACCCTCCCCAAAGGCCTGGGCGAACAGCTAGGTTTTGCAACTTTGCCGGAATGTCAACAGGCTGGGGGCCAGGCGAGCTTCCTCCAGAAGGGAGTTCCAAAGACGCGGCCCGGCCACCGAGAATGCCCTCTCCATTGTGGCCCCCCGCTTTACGCGGGGGACCTCCAAGAAGGCACCCCCGGCCGACTGCAGGAGCTGCCCTGGGACGCAGAGGGCGAGGCGATCCCTGAGGTATGAGGGGCCCAGACTGTTAAGGGCCTTATAGACCAACACTAAAACCTTGAACCTAGCTCCGCACGCTATTGGCAGCCAGTGCAGAATCCAGAGCACAGGTGTAATATGCTCCCAACGACCCGTCCCCATAAGGAGATGAGCCGCTGCATTCTGCACTAGCTGCAGCCTCCAAACCAGGCACAAGGGNGCATGGATGAGGGAGGCCAGGTCCGGGCTGGAGATGAACGGACACAGCCTATGCACCAGATACAACTGGCGGAAGGCAGCCTTAGTGACTGCCTCCACCTGCCGCTCCAGGCGGAGGTCTGCATCCAATATCATCCCCCAGACTCCGGACCTGCTGAGCTATGGGCGGGCGAACTCCCCCAAACCTCCCTCGCTCTCCCCACCAACATCACCTCCGTCTTATCGGGGTTGAGCTTCAGTCTGCTCTGCTGCATCCATTCCGCCATGGCCTCCAAACACTGGGTTAGCATCAAGACAGCCGGGTCTGGGTCAGTTGAAAAGGAGAGGTACAGCTGAGTATCATCAGCATATTGGTGACACCGCACCCCGAACTCTCTCACGACCTCCCCCAGGGGCTGCATGTATACATTAAATAATAATGGAGTCAGAATAGAACCCTGTGGAAACGCCGCATGATAAGGTGCGGGGGCATGATGTCTCATCCCCCAGCACCACCCGCTGGCTTCTCCCCAAGAGGAATGAGCGGAACCATTCAAGAATAGTCCCGTCCAGACCCCCCAGGTCACGCAGCTGCCTCACCAGCAGCCCATGGTCCGTGGTATCAAAAGTGGCTGAGATCTAGCAGAATGAGAAATGTTGAACATCCTGCATCCATCTCCCGGCGGAGATCATCTACCAAGGCTACAAATGCCGTCTCAGTGCCATAGCCGGGACGGAACCCAGATTGAAAAGGGTCCAGGAAACCGATGCTATCTAGATGCCCCTGGAGCTGGATCGCCACCACCTGCTCAATAACCTTCCCTCAAAAGGGAAGGTTAGAGACAGGTCGGTAACTGGCGAGCGCATCCACGTCCAAAGATGTTTTTTTCAGCAGGGGGCACACCACCACCTCCTTGAGGCAAGGCAACAACCTCCCCTACTGCAAGGACGCGTTCACTACCCTTGCCAGCACCATCCCCAACGTCTCCCTGGAGGCTTTCACCAGCCAGGACGAGCATGGATCAAGTTCACAACAAGTGGCCCTCACAGACTCCAAGACATCCACCGCATCGACTGGCGTCACTTCCTGAAACTCCACCCACAAAGCTGGACCAGACGGGACCTCCGTCCCCTCACGCTCTTCCCCTACTGCCCCTAACCCGACGTCAAAGTGGTCATCAAAGTGGACAGTGATCTCCTAACTTTGGATACCAAGGACATAATAGACGCCAATAAAGTGGAGACTGTCAAAGATGCATACAGATTGAGTCAGAATGGGAACAATATGACCTCCTTGTTAAAGAGATTTGTGGAGCAATCTAAACCAATTACAGAACCAATATAGAAGAACAAGCTGCCATTGCTCGCCAGAAAAAGGCTCCTCTGAAGCAGAAGGCCCATGTTGCAACATTGAAGAATGACTGTGCTTTATTCTCTAGATTGCCTATGTACAATCTCGAAGAGTTTTTCAAGCATGAGAATCAGCCATGGCCCCCATTATTGTCCAAGTTTGGTGAAATGAAAGCTTCTTGTACAGCTCGAGGCACAAGTACAACCTCCAGATGCAACCCCACAAGTGACTGCAGTGGTACTGGATGGTGCCATGATTGTTCAAATGCTTTCACCAGGAACCACCTGAACATTCCTTGATTACATCAATACAGTGTTTCACTGTTTCTGCCATATATCTTGCAACAAACGTACTATGCCATACTATAGTATGTATGGGATGACTACATCACAGCCTAAGGCAGCAAGTAGAGAGAAAAGATGCAAAGATTTGAAGAGGAGGGTTACTCATACTTCAAGGGTGCCATGTAACACAGTTTCCTCTGTGTCAATGAAAAAAAAAATTGAGCTGTTCCATCTGCTGGCGGAACAAGCTACCTCAATTGAAATAGAAGGCAAAGTATACAGCACCCTTGGGGACCGAGTACTGTGTTCACCTGGGAGAAAACAAAAGTTGCATTGAGCCATGCTCGCATGAGGAAGCTGACATACACCTGATGCTGCATCTATCAGATGCTCAAGGCAAGAGGGGGTGTCCACCAAGCAGTACAATCAATAAATGAATCAAGGGCAAACAGAGAGACTGCTAAATATGTTCCCAATAAGCATGAAACACAAATGCATTTATATACAAAAATCAAATTATGTTTATAACACAAAAGATGACAGTATTAGAAGACAGTTTACCGGACCAAAAAAGTACAAAACCCAGGAGGGGTACAAAGAAGAGAACAATTTCAAGCACAAAACAAAGTAACAAATCCTCCAAAGCAGAGCAAACCACAGAGTAACAAATTCTCAACGTTTCTTCACCACACAGTGACTTCTTCAGGAGTACTATAAACAGTCAAAACAGCTCCTGCTCTAAAGTTGCTGATGTCCTGTTATAATGAAGCATATATACAAACATAAGTTACAATTGTATATTTAAATGTTAGCTAAATGAACAAGGAAAATGCAGAATACCATAGGTCTGATGGTACTTACTGAAGGCAAAGGTCAGGTTCCCCTTTTTTTTGTTGACTAATCCATATGCGTAGGAAAAAATCCTCAAACTGGAAACAAGGCAGCATGAGTAAGAAGGAGCTACAAAAAGTTAGAGTATAGTCTATATCCTAATATCCCCAAATAAACTCCCAAACAGCAAGCCCCTATAGAGCTTAGGGGCAACACATGTTTGCTTTGAGTTAGAAGGTCCCAGAAAAGCCTGCAGCAGAGTGCAACCACTAGAGCACATATATAGGGAGAGAAAGGGAGTGCCTGTCATGGGCCAATTAAATCATTCCACATCTGAGCCAATGCTAATTACACCACTGAGTGCCAAATTAAGCAATTATGGAGTCAAGTAATTCATTGAGTCCACGGGGCTCAATGGTATTATTATTATTTATTATTATAAACATTTATATAGCACCAGCCATGTGTGTGGCGCTGTACAGAACATAGACATAGATGCGGTCCCTGCCTGTGGCTTACAATCTAAAAGACATATGCATTTGTGTTTCATGCTTATTGGGAACATATTTAGCAGTCTCTCTGTTTGCCCTTGCATCTATCAGATGCAGCATACAGTGAGCACCAAAATGTCATGGTCAGGACAGTAGACACAGATGTGGTTGTCATCCTTGTGTCCAACTTGCAAAACATTCCAGTGACAGAGGTCTGAGCATCCTTTGGTGTGGGCAAACACCACAGGTACATTGCAGCACATGCAGTACTATGCAGGTGCTACAAGGCCAGCCTCACGTGCACTTCTCTTTGCCACTGTGAAGGAGACTCTTTTCAGGACTAACTGTACTTGAATAATGGTAGTGACGTTACATTACAAAGTAAACATGCCATACACAAAACAAGAATCTAGGTTTCCAGTGGATGTTTATCCATAGACACATGACCATGTTCATGTTTATGTCCTATAATACAGTATCAATTTGCACACATAACCAAGACTTTTGCAAGTTTATTTTTGGGTTAAGGATGTTTGGTATTAATGTTAAGTCTGTGATGAATATAACATGATGTTTCAGAGACAGTATTTTGATTACGTTGTTTAACAACCTTGTTTTCTAGTGAACCACTGGCATGTATGTTTATTTAATATAAAGTTATATTATACGATCTAATACTACACCGTGAACATGCACATGCCTTGTTTTGTGTTAAAAATGTATTTCCATATACAATAAATTTGTCATCTAATTCTGTTTGGACCTTACAATCACCATTTGGAACATCCTCTTGATAGCTTAATCTTACATTCAGAAGCAAATGTCAGTGTAAAAAATTGAAGCTCATTTATTTCCAAACAAGAGTAGATGCGAGGGTGGATCCATGTAGGGAAATGTTTAGGCATTATCACTGCTTGTCCATGCCAAGTTTGACACTTTTAACCCAAAGTTCACGAATTTGGTAAAAAATCCTGGCTTAAGTGCACCGTTATTAGGCCTACTCCATGGTTGCCCTGTGCCTCTGTTAACAATAAACATTCCTTTGGTACCTCCAGGTGAGCCACAGGAAAGTCAGGTGAGAACTGTTTTAGAGTGGGACAAAGGAGAAGGTCAGTGCGACTCTCACCTTGCACGACAGGAGCTATTGGCCCACCAGGCTGCCTAGCACTTGGGAACAGACCCATGTGCAATGATGCAGGACTGGGTTTCATCACAGAAGTGTTCAAAGCAAAGGGTTCCTTTCTTTTAAACTGTGATCTCTGGCCACCTCAAGCAGCATGGGGAATGCACTAGTTCACTCTGGGGTTATGCATGCACAAGAGCCTGCTTTTATCAAGTTTGCCTTCACAAACTAATCATGTGCTTCCTGTAGTAAAGAAAATGCAAAATCATTTTAAACAGTGCCCTTTTTATCAACTTATTTACATCCAAGGCAAACAAGGCCATCTACGGTGTGATCTGATTAGTTGGATGTGATTAGCAAAGCTCAGACAGATTTTATCCAGTGCTCCATGATCAGCGTGCAGTGCAGCCCGGGTGACACGGTGTCTGTCAGTGTGTATTGGCCACACACCGCTGAGAATGTGTTTGGGGAAATGAAGCTGAAGCAGAAAATTAAAGTGAAAGTGCTACTCTAAACATGCACTACCTTGGGCATGTGAGCTAGTCTCATTTTCCAGGGAAAGACTCGGGTGCCAAGTCAAGAGAGAGTGAGACAAAGAGAAAGGACCTTGCTCCCATAACAGTTTATTAGCAGAAGAGAAAGGACTTTGCTTCCATAACAATTTATTGCAGTGGAGTGTAATTTCCAATTACAGGAAAATCTAATACAACTACGTTCAAAAAGGTAAACTGGGGTGGAATCTCAGACACCCCATACTTAGGTCATGTGGGACCGAATTGTGTTCTCAGTAACACCCATGCAGGCCCAATCAGTGTGAGCAGATAAGCACAATTAGTCTTTGAATCCTTAGCACAGACCAAACCATCCCATTGTCTCTCTCACACAGGTCTACAGCTAGATATTAAGTAATTAAATTAAATTTATTTGTACTGGCCTTAGTAATGACAAAACAATAAATAAAATTAATCAAAAGAGATTTTACAGATATCTCATACATCTGGATATACAAAATGTTGTTAACATGTAGTTACAGGGTTAGCTCCTAGCACAGTCCTGTGCTCCATCCAAAGTGTTAGGGTTTCATTTCCAAAATGCAAATACAGTGTCCTGGAAAACCAGAAAATGCAGAGTGATGGTAACTTTTCCCATAAAACCACAAGATAAATTCTGTCCTCTTAGAAAGTGAGACTGGCAACTTCAAAGGAACTTAATCAC
The DNA here is from genome assembly GCA_003113815.1 of Sphenodon punctatus. NCBI lineage: Eukaryota > Metazoa > Chordata > Lepidosauria > Sphenodontia > Sphenodontidae > Sphenodon > Sphenodon punctatus. Next base: position 1,576,478 of record QEPC01006625.1, on the reverse strand, counting down.
TGCCTGTAACTTTGCACAAAGGGAGGAATGACTTGGAGTGGACAAGGAGGCAGCAGCACAGGGGAGTATTTAAATAGGAGACTTGATCAGAATGAAAAGTGTAGTGTAATTATCTACAGATGTTTGTCAGTAGGGATGGGCGAACAGATCGCGGTTCAGGTTTGGCCATTCGGTCCGGTTCGGTTCACCCATTCAGTTCGGCCGTTCGGTTTGTTCGCCGCTTTCGGGTTCGGGCGTTCGGTTCGGTCCTGTTCAGTTTGGTTCAGAAAAAGGCTGTCTATGCGAGGAGTGATGGCCCCAGACCCATGACGGTGGGTCCTGGGGCTAGAGTGGCAGCTTCTAGGTATTGACCACAGCCATACCTGCCAGTAACTTGGCCCCAGGACCCTGATGGTGGGTTCTGGGGCTGGAGTGACTGTTTCTTGATGCTTTAGAAAATTGTCTCTCTGTGCGAGGAATGATGGCCCCAGACCCATGACGGTGGGTCCTGGGGCTAAGGTAGCAGCTTCTAGGTATTGGCCACAGCTCTCCCTGCCTGTATCTTGGCCCCAGAACCCTGGTGGCGGGTCCTGGGACTGGAGTGGCTGTTCCTTGATGTGGTGGATAATTGGCTCTCTGTGCGAGGAATGATGGCCCCAGACCCATGATGGTGGATTCTGGGGCTAAGGTGGCAGCTTCTAGGTATTGGTCACAGCCCTCCCTGCCTGTAACTTGGCCCCAGAACCCTGGCAGTGGGTCCTGGGGCTGGAGTGGCTGTTTCTTGATGTGGTGGAATGACATTGTCTCCGTGCGAGGAATGATGGCCCCAGACCCATGATGGTGGGTCCTGGGGCTTGAGTGGCAGCTTCTGGATATTGGCCACAGCCCTCCCTGCCTGTAACTTGGCCCCAGAACCCTGACGGCGGGTCCTAGGGCTGGAGTGGCTGTTTCTTGATGCTTTGGAAAATTGGCTGTCTGTGCAAGGAATGATGACCCCAGACCCATGACGGTGGGTCCTGGGGCTAGAGTGGCAGCTTCTAGGTATTGGCCACAGCCCTCCCTGCCGGTAACGTAGGCCCCAGAACCCTGATGGTGGGTCCTGGGGCTGGAGTGGCTGTTTCTTTTTTAGATATATATCTATCTCTACACTAAATCTACCTGCTATTAACTATTCTAAAACCTATTGAACTAAATGGAATATCTTAATAATTAACTACAAAGGTCTTGTTCAACAAACACACTGTATCTCTATCTATCTCTATAACTACTATGTATATCTATCTAGTAACTATCTATAATAACTATCTATCTATAGATACAATGTTACACAGGGGGAAACACAAAGAACACAGGGAGGGGTACAAAACTGAAATGAAAATCAATCTAATAATATTCCTACTCCTAAATAAATCCAAAACTTAAAACAGGGGAAGGGAATCAGGGATGGAATAAGAGGGAGAGGGAAAGGATTCAATGGAGGGGGGAGGGAGGAAGGAAAATTTAACACAGGGAGGGGTAAAAATAAAAAATAACACCTAAATCTATCTAATCTAAGCTAAATAAATGATAATATGGAGGTAGATGGGTTGAATGGGTGAAATAGGAGGAGGATTGCAATGGATTGAGGAGAGGGAGCCTTCTGTTGGGAGAGGGAGCCTTCTGAAACGCCTGCTGTTCAGGAACAGTGACTAGCTCAGAAGGTGTTGGCAGGGGGTAGGCAATCAGTTTTGTTTCTTGCTGCGCCCGCCTCACTGCAAGCCCCATTGACTCCATGCAGCCTAGCCCGTGGCCAATCGCAGACTGCGAAGCCAGTGGTATGAGGCGAAAAGGGATGGTGATTCGGCAGGCTGGTTGCTACTCCAAGCCTCTCCACCCCTGGTGCCTGGAAGTCTGCTCCTCAGCTGACCCCCCCCTCCCTGTCACGTTTTGCCTTCCAGTCACATGTTTTTGCCACCCGAACTCACCTGAACGCGATCTGAACTGACTGAACTGTTCGGAATTGAGTTCGGTTTGGTCTGTTCGGGTTCGGTCATCCGAACAGGCCGAGTTCAGGCTGAACTCCGAACTTCCGAACCGCGTGTGCCCATTCCTATTTGTCAGTGTCTGGTATACTGATAATGTAATCTTTCATTGTACTTCTTTGCAGAATTTGTAGCTTTCATGGCTGATTTTATTTGAAGTAAACAAGGTCTGCCTTCTGCATTTCTCCAGCAACTTAGCAATGTTGGTTAAGGCTGTGGTTTTTCTTGTGCTAAGTGCCTGATGGGGTAGAAATGGTGCGATTTCATGGTTTGTTTGGTTAAGTATTTATTTATTTATTTATTTATTTAGTTGCATTTATATGCCGCCCCCTCATGCCTACGGCATTTATTTTCCTTACAAAAATAAAACAATATTTAAAACACCAGTAAAATTCACCACAATTAAAACCCCTCATTTACCCCCCACCGACCCCCAAAGGCCTGGGAGAACAGCCACATCTTACATGCCCGACGAAAGGCTAATAGACTTGGGGCCAGGCGGGCTTCCTCCGGGAGGGAGTTCCACAACCGCAGCCCTACCACCGAGAACGCCCTCTCCATTGTGGCCCCCCGCTTCACGCGGGGACCTCTAGGAAGGCGCTCCCAGTGGATCAAAGGGGCCATCCTGAAATGCGGAAGGCGAGGAGGTCCCTGAGATACTCGGGGCCGAGACTGTTTAGGGCTTTATAAATCAAAGTCAGCACCTTGAATCTGGCTCGGTACGTTATAGACAGCCAGTGCAGCTCGCAGAGCACAGGTATAATGTGCTCTCTTCGTCCCGTCCCTGTTAGGATATGGGCTGCTGCGTTCTGCACTAGCTGCAACCTCCAAGCCAGCATCAAGGGAAGCTCCACGTAGAGCACATTACAGTAGTCCAGCCTTGAGGTGATGAAGGCATGGATCACAGTGGCCAGGTTGGATCTGGAGATGTATGGGCGCAGCCTCCGCACCAGATGCAGCTGGCGGAAAGCCGCCTTTGCCACCACCTCCACTTTCTGATCCAGGCGGAGGCCTGAGTCCAATACCACCCCCAGACTTTGTACCTGCTGGGCCAGAGGAAGGCACACACCCTCCGCAAGGGGGGTCAGCACCTCCCCCACTTTACCCACCACCATCACCTCTGTCTTATCAGGGTTGAGCTTCAGTCTGCTCTGCCACAACCAGGACCTGGGTCAGTTGAAAAGGAGAGGTAAAGCTGGGTGTCATCAGTGTACTGGTGGCAACGCACACCAAACCCTCTCACAATCTCCCCCAAGGGCTGCATATACACATTAAATAATAATGGAGACAAGATAGAACCTTGCGGAACACCACAGTCCAAGGCCCGGGCGCTAGATGTTTCTGCTCCCAGGACAACCCGCTGGGTCCTCCCCGAGAGGAATGACTGGAACCATCCTAGGACAGTCCCACCCAGACCCCCCAGGTCATGCAATTGTCTCAGCCACAGCCAATGGTTCACTGTATCAAACGTGGCTGAGAGATCTAGCAGGACTAGTAATGTTGAACGGCCTGCATCCATCTGGCGGAGATTGTCCACGGGCCGGTAGCTGGTGAGTGCATCCACATCCAGAGTCGACTTCTTCAGCAGGGGATGCACCATGGCCTCCTTGAGGTCGGGGGGCAATCTACTCTTCCAAAGCGATGCATTGATTACCTCCGCCAGCACCGTTCCCAACATCTCCCTATAGGCTTTCACCAACCAGGATGGGCAAGGATCTAATTCACAACTAGTGGCTCTAATAGACCCCAAGACATCCACAGCATCGGCTGGTGTCACTTCCTGAAACTCACCCCAGAAAGATGGACCAGACGGAGCTTCCATCACCTCATGCTCCCTCTCTACTGTTCCTAATCCAGTGTCTAAGTTGCTCTGGATCCGAGCAATCTTGTCTGCAAAGTAGATTGCAAACTCCTCACAGCAGGCCTGGAACAAGTCCCTGTCCAGACGGAGGGGAGGGTGCCACTCTTACAGCCTCAATGTAGGATTGCAAATGGGCCCTATGGAGAAGTTGGATGGATTCAGCATGAGTCCGACACCAGTGTTGCTCTAGTTGCCTACCTACCTGCTTCATACACCGCAGCCCCTCAGTAAACCAAGGGGCCCTGCAATGACGAGACAGAGGTAGGAGACGTTTCGGAGCCACCCTGTCAATAGCCCCCCCCCCCCAGCAAGATGTTCCACGCCCGGACAAGCTCATCAACAGGGTGGCCATCAGATGCCAGCGTTATATCCCCCAGGGCCTCCTGGAACTGCTGAGGTTCCATCAGCCTCTGGGGGCGGACCATCCTAACTGGTCCCATCCCCTTCCTGGGGTGGCGCACTAAGAGACTGGTCTGAAGGAGATAATGATCCGTCCATGACAAGGCCACAGCTTTCAATTCCCCCACTACCGGATCATCCACCTCAAGGCCAGAACAGAACACCAGGTCGAGGGTGTGCCCCCCCACCCACGTGGGTTGGGCAGGTGATAACCTGGGACAAGTCCATGGTTGCCATGGCGGCCATGAACTCTCGCTTTGCTCCCACAAAGTTGGCATGGGCATGGGCATTAAAGTCCCCCATTAAAGTAGCATCAGTAAGCTGCAGTTCCTTTTGCTCTTCAAGTATTATTGGACTTCAATTGCTGTTTACAGTTTTGCTTTGTATTGTGTTATATTTAGTGTTTTTATCAATTATAGTGCTGTAAATTAAATCTTTAAAAAGGCACTGTTTGTCATAAGGCCTCCCACCAAATCCATTTCCCAAATGAGATATCAGAACAGGAAGATTTTTTGTTGTGCTTGGTGCATAATTCCTGCCACCATCTTTCTCCTTTTTCTTCTTCTTGTTATTAATATTATTTTCTTTCTTTTAGTTTCTTGGTTTTACTATTTATTGCAGGATAACAAACATCCAAAGCTGTGATATTAGATCACGGATCGAATATGAGACAGACAATTCTCATCGTCTCCAGGCAACTGGCTGTTTGTATCTGATAAGATACAGTAATTTAGATACCAGTTATCTTCCTCAAAGCATCTCCTAAAGTTCTCTGAGATAGTCCATTTACTAGCATACCTTCTGGAATAATTTTGACTTCAGATTCTTTTTATATTTTTAAAATTTCATTTGCCTGTTGCACGTATTTTACAACCTCATGATGTGACCTCACTATCCACTCAGGACCCAGCTTTCTACTCCATATCAATCAGCACAGTTTTTGCAGGATTAACAGGTGTGAGTTTATCTGTGATAAACCCTTAATCTCAGTAGAGTCTGCATCTCTTCCTTTCCAACATCTTTTGGAATAATATTTTTAACAGACAGTATTCTTTCTGCAATTAATTTATTATGATAGACTACTTGGCACTGATGATATCATCACTATGTATTATTGTTATATTATATTAGTATTATTATTAAGAAGAATAACACTAATTTATTATTATTATTATTATTATTATTATTATTATTATTGTTATGCAGGCCATCCAGAAGAGGGCACCCTTTTATATTAAATTAATGATTGGTTCCATATGTGTACTGCATTTAACAGACACCTCCGTAGCCAAAACAGTCAGTTGCTTTCTTCAAATGCCATATGCTTTTTAGCTCTGTGACAAAGTCATGGTATTTCATTGCTTTTTTAGCTGCAGTCCTCACAGTCCGTTAACCACATGCTGTATCTCTTCTTGTCCGGTATTGTGATGTCTGGATGATTGTGTGCCACTGTTTCATCCAAAGGCGTAGCTACAATAGGAACAGGTGGTGCAGCTGAAAGAAATAAAAGGGGTTCACTGCCTTTCTGCACCCTGGTGAAGCAGGTCAGCTGCTTTTTCTGCACCCTGGTGAAGCAGATCCCTTTTAACCCTGGTGAGGCAGTCCCTTTCTATAAGGGTTCAGCTGCCTTCTCTGCACCCTGGTGAAACAGATCCCCTTTCAATTCTCGGGATCAAGTGGAAATACTACTATTTTGAGAGGGTGGGGAATTACTCCTCTGCTATTTTCTAGTAATGAGTCGTTTGTTCAATCAAATAGACCTTTTATTCAATGAGCAACACAATTTAACATACCAATTATACATGAAGTATTTGCACCCTTAACATATGATCCCTCACCTACTCTTGACTACTTCAAACACATAGAAAGCATGTATTCTTACGTGATCAGAGGTCCATGGTCTGGTTCCAGGAGGAGGGCAGGAAGGGGGCCCAAAAGCCTTGAGAGAGAGAGCCTAGCTGTGGAGCAAGTTGCAGGATTTCCTAAGGAGAAGTCCCAAAGAGGGCCAAAATCACCGATCTCGTCGGCGCCCTGATAAGGGCTAGCGACCGAGTACCGTGAAAGGCAACTTCTCTGTCTAAAGCTAGCCTTTTTATCCAGTGACTGCCTTATGATTATCCAGAGTGCGGGGTTGTCAGTGCTAAGCCTGTGGAGCACTCTCATTGGTTGCTCAGATCTGGGGTACCTTCTGCTTAGTCATTGGCTTGGGGGTTTGCCCTGACCGATAGGGTCCTACCCCTCCTCCTTCCGGAGGGAGGACCTGACTCCCTGGCCCTGAGCACCCCACAACCCCCTCTTGGAGGCGCCTTATTGTCTGACCAAGTCATCTTGTTTTTCTCTGGTACCGTTTGGTTCTGTTATCAATTGCTGACCTTTCCTTGTTCTCGGTGTCCCTGTAAGTTATAAACTATTCAGATTTGCTTGGGAACACAAGGTCTCTGCTTTCTCTCAGGCACCTAATAGACAGGAATATTGCCTCCTTCACACCAGTTCACATACTATCCTGTAATTTACTTCCTCCATGACCATTTGACCATGTACTCCTAGCACATTTGTTCCTTATCTAAGTCAGTGAATCAATGCATATGCTAACTAATGTCTTAATTAACTTACAACATTCTACATAATCTTAAAAGTAAAAACCAACCTAATGCCTTACCTAACTTAACATTCTATGTAATCTTAAATGATCATAATGGCTTACACACAAGTTTCATTCAGTTACAGACATAAATGTAAATCCAGCATGCTTTGGTTACATTTCAGCAAAGAATAATAGCATTCAATGTCTGTTCTGGCATGTTTGTGTAAAAAGGAACACTTTTGCTTTGGTTACATTGTAGCAAGGAAATCAGCATCTTTGTTGGGCCAAAACCATATCACAACACAGCCACACAGGGCCCCTGAGCCTGAAGGGCCCTTGCTCCCTGATGTGCCTGTGTCTCCTGTTGCTGGGGAGGGGTGGGGGAGGGCCCATTCCATCTTCTCCACCATAGAAAGCTCCTTCCAACATCGCTATGGACTTGGTTTCATCGGTGTTACTGAGCAAGTCCCAGTGGAATTTAATATTATTAGCCACTGTCAATGTGCTTGGCTTTGAACCAAGAAATAAGAGCAAGCCCTTCCTTTAATCTACCACAGACAAAGACTGAGGACACTATTAAATTGCATGCAGAAAGCTCAAAGAAAATAATTAGCTCTGATCTTTCATAACAAGAGAACATTCTTGCCCAGCAGCAGTGTCTTGGCTTACAATAGTGTTCGCATGGAAAGATCAGGGCAGGTGTCACACAGATGGGGATGATACCTGGTTAATTAAAGAGCAGCTTACTATCAGGTCACTTTCAGGTCTGGTTTTAAGTCTTCTTTAGGGACTTCTAGTTCAGATGGTTTTAGTACAGCCGGTAGTTGCTAAACATATCACAGCAATGGTTGCTGGGAGTGGAATACAGCTAATCCTTTCGCTTTTTGTAGCTGTCTGAGCCATTTGTCATTCACAGCTGAGCACTCATCCTCCGTCTTGAAAGGGATGTAGTGAGGTTCTAGGCTTCATCCTGGGAGACTGGAGCTCTCACAAGTTTCCTGGCTTCCCTCTCCTTTGAATGAAGAATGGGTAAAGCTCTCTCACCATGTTGGTGACAAAGCAGGGCATTTCTTTCTTTTCACTGTATTTTCCTCTTGCTTGGAAAGAAAATGCAACTTTCCAACTAATGCGGGTCATTAAACGGGCCAGCTCAAGTTCCCGTTCATCTCCTTCCAGACATTCAAGTAAGGCCTTGAGAAAGGGGGATTCCAATTGATTTAAGAAAGCACCATAGCCTGAAAATACCAGAGAAAAAACATTACTTGCTCTCAGGGGTATCCATTCCCAAGGTTACGGCTTTAGTCAGATGCATATATAGCTGCTCATGGGTGTAATTATTGTGTGTGGGAGGGGGGAGGGGATGGGGGGTAGACAATAACTGCCTCCCACTAAATTTGCACTTGGGAAGGGAGAGGTAGGGTTGCCACCTATGCACTTTTCAAAGAAACATGAAAAATACATGTTGGCCCTGCATTGGTGCCAATGCAGGCCCTGCAACATGTATTTTTCATAAGTGTTCCTTAAAAATGTGCATAGGTGGCAATCCTAGAGAGAGGGGGTGGGGTGTCCCTCTCCCACATAGAAGAGTGTGGGTGACTGTAGGAGCATCGCCTCACAGCTGTGCTCCTTGGCCTCAACTGCCACCCCTGCCGGGAAAAGAGCCTTCAAGCTAATGCTTCTACCATCGGGAAGAAAGCCCTGAACCACTCCCACCAGGACCTGTTGAGTAATGAGGGCTTGTGCCCTCCCTCCATTACTCCCTCAGCATCTCCCCTCACCCCAGTTGTTACTCGCTGTCCCTCACAGAGTTCCCTCACTGGCTGCTGTTCTGTGGTAACAAGGAGGACTCTTAGTTTACTAACATGTTTCTAAGGCCTTGGGCAGTGGTTCTCAGCTTTTTTGAGCTCAGGACGCATGCTGTTGCGACTCAGTAAAAAATGTGGTGTATCATTTTCAAAATATGCCTGTGACATATTCTAACAACCCAGTTTCACGTTGTCACCCACAGACTGAGATTAAACCCTGCACTTGAGGACTCTTCCTTTGATCTGCACTAGTTGTTTTGTATCAGCTGAAGTTATGCTAAATTGTGTTAAGGATACCTGAAGACAGCTTGTTTCCATGTTCACACAACTACTCTGCAATACCAGTTTATTAGTAGTGTTTTCTGCACAGCTGCCCTGAAGAGATTGCAGGATTCCTCTGTAAACCCAATGAAAGAATGGGAGACAAGGTCATGCTCCCACAATCCCTTTGGAAACTCCTTATAATCTCTGGGCAGGATCCCATTTTGTAAGTTGAGAGAATCTATCTTTCACCTTCTGCACTGGAAGCTGCTACCCCTGTTTCCCAGGAATGTTGCAGTTCCATTGGTGCTAGTATAAAGGAGAGTGTGTTTAGACTAAAATGTTAGTTGGAGACACTACTATGGCAGTTTCTTCAGGGCAGGACAGAGCACCCATCTTAACTGGGAATGCTCACATGACATTTTGACTTCCAGAGCTGAGTATCCAAAACACCACTGAGGTTCTTTATCCATGAAGCCACAATGCCACGTGAACACTTTGTGGTGAAGGAGACTACCTCTGGTGGGAAAATAGTAGGGTAAGATGTAGGGGCGGGAAACCGGTAAAATCCGGTATCCAATAATGCCAGTACCGGGCGTACCGGCATTATCAGATTCGACCCGGTAATCCGGACCGGGTACCGGATTCCGGGGTACCGGATTTTTTTTACATTGCAGCCATTTAAAAATGGCTGCAATGTAAAAAAACTTAAAGCCCCAGCAAAAAAGTTTTTTTTAAAAAAAACCTCCCCGAGTCCAGGCTGTGCGGGTGGAAGGGGGGACACCCCCCACCCACCCTG
>QEPC01006625.1:1553350-1566199 GCA_003113815.1 Sphenodon punctatus | reverse complement strand
TTTTTTACATTGCAGCCATTTTTAAATGGCTGCAATGTAAAAAAAATCCGGTACCCCGGAATCCGGTACCCGGTCCGGATTACCGGGTCGAATCCGATAATGCCGGTACGCCCGGTACCGGCATTATCGGATACCGGATTTTACCGGTTTCCCGCCCCTAATGAATAACTTAAAACTCTGCATAATTTTACATTATGCAAATCAGCACTGACTGGTAATCTTTCCTGGGACAGTTGGCAATTTTTTCTGTCCAGGGCAACTTGTTTGGGAGATCATGCACCCAGATCACATTACTGAGGTTTTTACTACACAGGAGCCCAGCATCTCTGACTGGGGGAGTAGTTGTGTGGTTCAGTGCTGCTGGCCAGCCCTGCCATATGGCTCTTTTGATCCTGGAACAGGATTACCATTGAACCTACACCTCTAAAGCCAGAGGGTGGGAACCTCTGGGGTCAAGGCAGGGACAGGGACAACTATAGTTGTAGGGTTGGTCCTTGTTAAAGGAAGGTGCAGTTACAGCTTGGTTCAGTGTTATATAAAATTGTTTATAAACATGAGTAAAAGCCAAGAATGGCAAGATGAGCAAAGTAGATTGTCTGTTTAAAAACCTTGAGATAAAGGGTCTTTTGGGCTTCTGGTAGATAGCCGCAGTTTTGCCTGACAATGAGCTGAAAGGCTCTACAAGTGGGAGGAAATGTTTGGAATTAAAAGCACCAGAGTGTGTATTACTTTTAATGGGATGAGTTTACTGCCCTATTGAAGACACACTGTATTTGGAGGTCGCTGGAAATGCCAGGAAGTGTCAGGGATGGATTGTTCAGAATATGGGTGGACTTGCAGGATCAAAACAGGTCTGGGCAGGCGTCAAATTAGAGCTGAGTCCAGGAAGCAGGTGGGCTAGGACCAGGACCAGGCAGCAGGGGAGGTGGTTCCTCTGGGGGGGGGGGGAAATCCCAGAGACATAGCCTGAAGTAGCAGCTCTAAAGAAGCTGCTGCCTTCCCACGGCTGAGTGGGGGTGGGGAGAGGGTTGGATGCTGACTGTGCCTGTGCTTGGGGTGGCAGGCTCCAGCGCCCACAGCACAGCACCGCAGTAAAGAGGAGAGATGGGTTTAGGGGAGGGGCTGAGAAGTCAGTGGCTGGGTTTCTGTGGGGTCTGGATGGGTGGGGGATTTGGGTGTCTGTGAGGGAAGGTCTGGATGAGTGGGATGGGTGAGGGGTGTGCAAGTGGGTAGGGTTACCATACCGCCCTTTTAAAAGAGAACACTTATGAAAACTACATGGTGCAGGGCTGCATCCTTTTTTAAAGGGAAGGAATGGTAACCCTACAAGTGGGGCTCTGGATGGGCATGGTGGGACAAATGGAGGTCTGGATGGATGGGGTGGGAATGGGGGCTGGGTGAGGTGTGTGTGGGCATTTGTCTGTCTGTAGGGATGTGTTTGGGTGAGTAAGTGGAGGGCAGTGGGTGAGTGCGCGTGGAAGTGGTCCCTCTGCCATTCCCGGGTAGCCCTGTCACTGCCCTACAACCCACAAGGTCCACCAGCCGCCACTGCCATGCAGACAGCTCAGATTCAGGAACAGGTTCATATTCAGGCGAGGGTAGGAACATACTCAGGTCAGACTAAGAAACAAAGTCAGGGACAGACACTGGGAACAGGGAAAGATCATTGATCTGCCCAGCTTCCTGTTGGACAGAGCTTTATCTGGGCAGGTAGTCAATCAGGAAGCAGAAGGGGTGTGGCAAAGATTGGAACAAAGGGCCCGCTGGGCAGATTCTGGGCAAAAGACATGGTGCACCGGTCATGCTTCAGAATCCTGAAGATGCCAGTTTGAGGCCTCAGTCTCTTACAGGAAGATGGGATGGAAGGACTTGAAGGGAAGAGTTCTACCATCGTGGCTGCTATCCCTTCACTGTCCCTTAGAATTGACTGTGACACCCTTGAGGTGTTTACAAACGTGACGCTGGACCAGTAAGGCCCGCTTTGGCCCAGCTTCACGGTGGTATGTTTGTTCCGGGCCCACCAGGCCCAGTACAAATCCCAGCAGAGGTAACGGCCGAGCTGGAAATGTGGGTCCAGAATGAAGCAGGCCCACATTTTGAGCCCAGCAGCCACCCAGTTGGGCCAGAGTCGACGGAACTGGGCAGGAACATCTGACCCAGCACCAGGGGTTGCCATTGGCTGCCTGTTATTGGCAGCCACAGCTGCCTGTCATGGCGAGGTGGCAGAGTGCCAGCTGCAGCATGGGGGTGGAGCCAGCTGGTGGCATGGCACTCCCCTCCCCTGCCAGGGCAGACGGCGGGGATGTCTGTTTCCGCTGCCAGGGCTGCCTCAGTGGAGGGTAGCCTGCCTCATCCCCGGGTAAGATGATGGCATGGTAGTACCCTTGCTCATCATAGTAGTGAAAGGGTGTCTGACTAGACTGGGCCACAGACAGGGAAGCAGATGGTGTTGATATCTCCACCAGCTTTGCCTCTATCCTGAGCCCCACACCTGGGAAGTGAGCCGGTTCCCCAATGCTGCTGCTTCCTCAGTCTGTCATGCTCCTTCCCTACCTTGTTTCCTTTTCTAGCACTCGCTTTCCACCTTCTGCCTAATAAGAGTCTGGCTTAGCCAGGTAAGATGCAGCCACTTCTAGCAATGCTACAGTGAGCCTGTGAGTAAAAGAAATTAAACCAATGACTGCAGCAGCCTGATGCTGGTAACATTTGTCAGGTCACCAAATGACTGAGAGGGCCATGTCGTGTGCTTGTAATTTCCCAGCAGCCAGATTGCAACAACAAAAAAAGCGCTCCACAGAATAGAGCTGCATTTCTGCCTTTGCTGTTCTACTCATTTCTCTCCCCCATGGTGTGTTTTGCCGTCTTGTTGCTGAAGGTTGCCCCTGTGCACTTTGAAAGAAAACAGCAGCTCAAGGCCATCTAAACTGACTTTCTCTGCTTCCCCATGGGACAACTAATATCAGCAGAGTTACCAAGGAGAGGGTTTGCCATTGAAAACAACAGCAACCTAACAACAAGCGGGAAATGGAGCAAGGGAAAAGATCAAAATAAAAACATTACTCAATTCTTCAAATATTCTACTTGTTTTTTTTCTTTCTTTTTCTGTATTTAATACAAGGTTCAAATTAATTGAATGGTGGTTGTTACACTGGGAGATTATTTTTATGGTAACTGTGCCGATTAAGTTCTCTAGAAAGGCCATGTTAACTCCTATGAGTCCCCCGGCCAAGTGTTTACATCAGATTAACACAACAGGGCATTGGAAGTGAAATAGAAAAAGCACGTGTTGCATATTCTGCATTTACTGCCAGGCTGGGTCATCTCTACTCTGACTTACCTGGACTACAGGCAAACATCACTGCCGTGTCTTCTGGTATGGAAAGGTAGTGTGAGAAGCTGTCTGTCTTTGGTGCAGCACTGTCTGTCTCCAGCCATACACCCGAATCAAGCTCTTCACCCCGGCAGGCCTAGGAACGCAGTCAGTACAATCAGACACCTAATGGCGTTGTCAGATGCAGTTTGATTACAGCACCATGCCCGACCTTCTGTGCCCCCCCATGGAGGCCCACTTCCCTCTGCAGAAGTCTAGAGTGCCCATCTACCACCCAAATAAGGTGGCCAGATATGCAAATTTTAGAGGACTCCTATGAAAAATACAGGTTGCAGGGCTGCATTGGCTCCAGTGCAGGGCTGCAACTTGTAATTTTCATACGTGTCCTCCAAAATTTGGATATTTGGCCACCCTATACCCAAATCTCCACTCTTGGTGGCCTAGAGCACAGCCCTTCATCCATGCAACTGACCAACCTCTGCCTGCCACACAATGGATTCTGTTCCATCTGCACTGCTGGGTGGTAACACCAATTCCTGCCTCTCTGGTGCTTTACTTGCTATGCTGGTTGTATTGTGCTTGTCTGTTGAGACTGTATAAGGTAGGGTTCTTGAGGCAGGGAATGTCTGTCTAGGCTCTGTGCTACACTGATATGGCTCTCAGTAAGACCACTTTTACATGGATGCCACCCACCCACGAACACCCGGAAACACCCATCGGATGGGTGGGAGAGCGTCCGTGTAAATGTCCACGAGTGGGTGGGGGCGCATGCCCGACACACCCGCCAACACCCATGGAACAGCCGCGAGGGAGACGGCACCCTCCGTGGGTGGAGATGGATGTTCAACACTCGAATGTTCGTGTAAAAGCGAAAACACCCACGCGGATTGGACCGGCAGAGCCCCACTGCACCGGCGCCATGGGGCATGCATGCGCCGCCACACAGACACATGCACGGGGGGGGGGATGCCGGATGTCCGGCCGGGAGCCCGTAAAGGAAGGCGGAGCCATGTCACACGTGCGCAGGCTCCCACAATGGTGACCAGGAAGGTCAACAAGAAGGCCAAGGGAGCCGACGACACCCCACGTGTGGGAAGGGGCTGAGTGAGCACAGGGACCCAGGAGGGGAGAGCCCCAGCAAGGCGGTGCGGGGGTGTGTGTGTGCCCCAGGCAGAAGGCACAAGGGGGGGAGCCCTGGATCATTGGTACGAGGGGTGCCCAGGCCGGGAGGCATGAGAGGGGGCGCCCTGGCGGGGGGGAAAGGGGAGCGAACGCGCCAGGCTGTAACACAGCGCACATGTCCCAGCACAAGGCAGAGGGGCCGCACTGACTCCCCCCGGTCAAGGACCCCCAGCCCAGCACATCCCAGGGGCACGGCCCAAGGAGCAGCAGTGAGAGTGAGGTGAGCGCGAGGGACCCCCCCCCAAGGATGAGAGGACCACGCCCCAGGCCCAGCACCATGGGCCAGGGAGCACAGGGCAGGCGGCAGCTGCATAACCTGGTCCCCAGTCCCTGAAGGACAGCTCCCAGACAACGGAGCACTGCACCACCAGAATGACAGCCAAGGAGGGGCCCCCAGACAGCCAGGTGAGCAGAAGGGCACCCCAGGGGGGAGAGGTGTGGAGGGGGCCAGCAGGACCCAGAGTAACTCCTAATGCACTACCCCCAATAGGACACGACCATCATCATGGCTACCACATCCACAGCCGGTCGGCCGCCCCACACCCGGGTCGGCCACCCATGCCACCTGTCAGGGGCACCCCGAGCCGCACCACAGCACCCCCGGACCGCGCCGAGACCCCCAGAGCACCCTCGGACCAGCCACATCAGCCCAGCAGCTTACCGGCCCTAAAAGCCTCATCCCCGCCGACGCCCGCGGCCCGGGAAGAGCCGCGCCGCGGGCCTGCGTCACCGGCAGGATGCCGGCAAGAGGACACTCCCCCGATCTCCCCTCAGACGCTGGAGGGAAGGCCTGGGCCTGTAGCCACGCCTGCGCCAACGACCAACTGGGCGGGGCCGGCTTCGGCCCCGCAAGGAACCTCCCCACCAGCAGCGCCGCCGTCAGTAAGCCAGGTGCGGCGAAGAGCCACTCCCCCTGCAAGGGATTACGCGGTGGGGATTCCCCCGCCCCCGCAGCGCCGCTCAGAGCGGCTGCGGGCACGCACGGGGGCGGGACTTAGGGGATAAAAACCAGCGCCGCCTGGGAAACGGCGCTGGTGATTGCAGAAACCGGCCCCTTGCCTGAGTGTAAACGGTGGACGCAAGAGAGAGCATTTGTGAGCGTTTGTGAGCGTGAACCCCCCCTGACGATTGCCCGAGCGAGAGTGTGCCTTCCTCCGTGATCCCTGTCCAGGTGTGAGTGTCGACAGAGTGAGTACAGCGAGAAAGCCCTTCCTGACCTTTTGTGTGGTGCCCTTGGCCTTGGTGGTGAGTGACCCGTGTCTGTCCTCCCTCTCCCCCTCCCGGGGCCCCGCACCCCCTGGGGGGAAACCCTTCACCCCCTGTCCCTTTCGTGTGGCGCTGTGTGTTAGCGACGAGTGTGGGGCAGCCTTGGGATCTTGGTCAACAGCGCCTGATGATGATAAGGGCTCGTTCTCTTTAATTAGAGGTAAAGCCACACACTATCCTGACGGGCATTCTAACCCCGGTCGCTCCCGTGTTGACCTCGATACCCTCGGCCCGTTGAGTGTGTGCGTGCGTGGAACCGTTGCCCCTACCCCCGGTAACAAATCACCAGCCTTAATTCGGCCGTTATACGGCTTCAGGGAACATGGATATTGCCAAAGAAATCTCTCAGTTAACCCACGCTGTGCAATCCCTGGCCATGGACGTAAAGGATCTCCAGGCCCAACAGGGAGGCATGGCTGCGGCGGTGACCCAATTACAAGGGGCTGCCGCAGGGCCAGGAATGGGAGCGGTGGCGCCTTCGCCCCCACCACCCCCCGTGGCCGCGGCCATCCCATTACTACCCCGTGAGCCAAAGGGACCCAAGGTAGAGAAGTTTCAAGGGGATAGGCAAGCCTTCCAGGGATTCATGGCCTTATGCCGGCTGACCTTTAAGGTCCAGCCCACCACTTACGCCACAGACGAACGAAAGGTGGCGTTTATTATTGGAAACCTAGGTGGCCCTGCCCTAGAGTGGGCAACCACCCTTCTGAAGGGCGATAGCCCCTTGTTAGGTAATTTTTCAGAGTTTGTGAAGGAGTTAACCTTCCTGTTCGACCACCCCCATCGAACACAAGACGCCGAGGCCTTGATTATGTCCTTGCGACAAGCCAAGGGGGGCGTATTAGAATACCTAACGCAGTTCCAGCAACTTGCGCTGGAACTGCAGTGGCCTAATGGGGTGTTGCGGGTAATGTTTAAGAGGGGCTTGGGGGAAGAAATCAAGGACCAGCTAGCCCTCGTAGAAACCCCACAGACGTGGGAAGCACTCGCCAGCCTCGCCCTACAGATCGAGGCCCGACTGCTGGAACGAAAGCGGGAGAAACGACAGGAGGTGCGCCCTGGGTGGGTTCGGCCCCTTGTTCCCCCTGGGGCCCCGAGGCTCCCGGAGCCAGAGCCCATGCAGCTCGGGGCGTCCCGTGGGCCCTTGTCTAAGGAGGAGCGAGAGCGGCGCCGGTCCTCTCGCTCCTGCTTCTATTGCGGGGAGACCTCTCACTTTATTGGAGAGTGCCCAGCCCTGCCCCCCTACCGTCGGGGGGCGGGAAATGGGCGCGATCGGGGCGGACTGGGGTCGCCTCGGTCGTAGAGGTACTCAAAACCCCAACCCTCTCTCGACACCTGAACCCCCATTTCCAGGTTCCAGTTACACTCACCCTTACCCCCCGGGTGTCCATTGTAGTGTGGGCCCTTGTAGACTCGGGGGCATCTGGCAACTTCATCCATGCCCCTTTGGTGGCCCGCT
Source organism: Sphenodon punctatus (assembly GCA_003113815.1). Classification (NCBI taxonomy): domain Eukaryota; kingdom Metazoa; phylum Chordata; class Lepidosauria; order Sphenodontia; family Sphenodontidae; genus Sphenodon; species Sphenodon punctatus. The sequence continues at coordinate 1,558,961 of QEPC01006625.1, read as the reverse complement.
GGGCCATTTCGACCCAGGCTAAGGTTCCACCCGAGGCCGTGCATTCCATCGATGGGTCCCCCTTAGTCTCCGGGCCCATTACGCTGCGCACGCACCCCTTAGGGTGCGCAATTGGGAACCACTACGAACGGCTTTCGTTCGATGTGGTATGTACCCCGCTCTTCCAGTTGGTCTTGGGGGCACCGTGGCTGCGGATCCATGACCCCCACATCGTGTGGTCCATGAAAGGTATACATTTCCCGTCTTCCCACTGCACGACCGCTTGCATACTTCCGCTACCCCAAACTACTGTAGGAGCTGTCGCAACAACGGAGCTCCCACCGCGGGAAGACGTTGTACCCTCGGAATACCAGGACTACGCTGATGTCTTCAGCAAGGTGCAGGCCACAGAACTCCCTCCGCACCGGCCTTACGACTGCCCGATCGATCTCCTTCCGGGAGCAGAACCCCCTTTCGGACGCATTTACGCCCTAGCCGCTCCTGAACTTCGGGCGCTCCGCACCTACCTTGACGAGAACCTTCGCCAGGGGTTTATTCGGCATTCCAGTTCCCCCGCGGGGGCCCCTATTTTTTTTGTCGCCAAGAAAGACGGAGGCTTGCGGCCATGTATCGATTACCGCGGGTTAAACCAAATCACGACCAAAAATCGGTACCCTCTTCCACTGATACCGGAACTATTGAACCGCCTCCAAGGCGCCCGCGTCTTTACGAAACTGGACCTCCGCGGAGCGTATAATCTGGTCCGAATAAGGTCAGGCGATGAATGGAAGACCGCCTTTCGCACGCGATATGGATTATTCGAGTATCGGGTGATGCCGTTCGGTCTAGCCAATGCACCGGCTGCCTTCCAGCATTTTATTAACGATGTGTTCCACGATATTCTGGATATCTACGTTATCGCGTATCTAGACGACATTCTCATTTATTCCAGGAACCTAGAAGAACATGTGGGACACGTCCGGGAAGTGCTCCAGCGATTGCGATGTAATAAACTGTACTGCAAGCAGGAAAAATGCTCATTCCACTTAACAACAGTCAGCTTCTTGGGGTTCGTCATCAGCCCTTCAGGGGTAATGATGGAGGCCTCCAAGGTAGAAGCACTGCGAGATTGGCCTCCCCCTACGGCCGTTAAGCCGCTCCAACGCTTTCTAGGAAGCGCTAATTATTATCGGCAGTACATCCCCAACTACGCCGAAATCACCGCCGCTCTCACGCGGTTACTAAAAAAGAATCAGCCGTACCAGTGGGGGGTAGAACAGCAACGAAGTTTTGAATTTTTGAAGCAAGCATTTATGACCGCGCCCATTCTACAGCATCCAGATTTCGACAAGCCTTTCCACGTGGAGGCAGACGCCTCAGGAAGGGCAATTGGGGCTGTCCTCCTCCAACCCACACGGAACCCCGACACGCTCCTCCCCTGCGCATATTACTCACGCCAGCTAACTCCTGCCGAGAGGAACTACTCCATCCTCGACAGAGAACTCCTCGCCATCAAGGCGGCGTTTGCCACATGGCGCCATTACTTGGAAGGAGCACAACACCCCATCCTAGTTCATACTGACCACAAGAATTTAACATTCCTCCAAAGCGCCCACATCACCAATGCCCGGCATGCGCGCTGGGCACTGTTCTTCGCTCGTTTTAACTTTCGTATTCGATACCGACCCGGTAAATTACAAGTCCTGGCAGACGCCTTGTCCCGCTATGTGGAGGAGCAACCCAACGACCCGTCTCCCCCAGAACCCATCCTCGAACCTAAAACGTTTGGCGCCACGTACCTATCCGCGGAGGCCCTCCGGGAGGCCACCCAACAAGAGCTCACATCGACGGCCGAGACATCCTCTGACGGGTTTCAACGCCACCAAGGGCGTATCATAGTACCCCCATCATGCCGAGCCCAAGTCCTTTGGGCACACCACGAAGCCCCTACCGCAGGGCACCCGGGGATAGAACGCACCCAGCAAATGATCCTTCGTTCCTTCTGGTGGCCTACGTTACACCATGATGTACAACAGCATGTGGCGGGGTGCGCCACATGTGCACGAACGAAGGTCCCACGCTGCGCACCATCAGGACTCCTACAGGTCCTCCCGCTACCCTTGGGACCTTGGCAGCGGATTGGGCTTGACTTCGTGGTAGACCTCCCTCCTTCTCGCCAGCATACTACCGTCCTGGTAGTCGTCGATCACTTTTCGAAACTCGCCCACTTCATCGCTTGCAAAGGGCTACCCTCGGCCAAACGCACTGCGCTGTTATGCATTCGCCACGTATTCAAGCTCCACGGGTGGCCACGAGAAATATTCAGTGACCGGGGGACACAATTTACGGCACGGTTCTGGAAAGCCCTATTTCAATCCCTCCAGGTGACCCTAAAGCCCACCACTGCATACCACCCCCAAGCCAACGGCCAGGTGGAGCGCGTAAACCAAAACCTGGAGCAATACCTTCGATGCTACACCAACTATCTTCAGGACGATTGGTATACGTGGCTCCCCCTGGCCGAATTCGCGTATAACAACGCCCCCAACGCCTCCCTCGGTACGTCCCCCCTCTTTGTGACGTACGGATTTCATCCCCACTTGGGCACCCTTGATACCCCCAATATGGAGGTCCCAGCCGCAGGCGCCCTTGTCCAGCAAATCCACAAGGCCCAAGCCCTCGCCCGACGCACGCTCCTGGAAGCGCGTCGGCGGTACAAGATACAAAGCGACAAACATCGAAGAGAAGGACCCTCTCTCTGCCCAGGCGATCTGGTCTGGGTGGATCGACGGCACTACCCGTCGGCACGGCCGTCGGCGAAACTGGACGCCCGTTATATGGGCCCTTTTCCCATCACGCACCAAGTAAACGAAGTGACGTACAAGGTCCAACTCCCCCCACAGGTACGGGTGCACCCCACATTTCACGTCTCCATGCTCAAGAAGGCCAACCCAGACCAGCTCCGAACCGAAGGCACCCCACCTGGTCCTACGGAGTGGTCGGTCGCCGGTCCGGAATATGAAGTCCGAGCGATTCTTGACGCCAAGTTACGACGAGGCCGGCTTCATTATCTCGTGGACTGGGTGGGTTATGGTCCGGAGGATCGCTCCTGGGAGCCCGCCTCCAACGTGTCCGCCCCTCGGTTGCTGCGGGCCTTCCATCTCCGACACCCCTTGAAGCCTGGGCCCCCCCGTTTTGGGTTCCGGCGACCTCGAGGGGGGGGTACTGTCAGGGGCACCTCGAGCCGCACCACAGCACCCCCGGACATCGCCGAGACCCCCAGAGCACCCCCGGATCCGCCACAGCAGCCCAGCAGCTTGCCGGCTCGGATAACCTCACCCCCGCCGACGCCCGCGGGCCGGGAAGAGCCGCGCCGCGGGCCTGCGTCACCGGCAGGATGCCGGCAAGTAGACACTCCCCCAATCTCCCTTCAGACGCTGGAGGGAAGGCCTGGGCCTGCAGCCACGCCTGCACCACCGACCAACTGGGCGGGGCCGGCTGCGGCCCCGCAAGGAACCTCCCCACCAGCAGCGCCGCCGGCAGGAAGCCAGGTGCGGCGAAAAGCCACTCCCCCTGCAGGGGATTACACAGTAGGGATTCCCCCGCCCCCGCAGCGCCGCTCAGAGCGGCTGCGGGCACGCACGGGGGCGGGGCTTAGGGGATAAAAACCAGCGCCGCCTGGGAAACGGCGCTGGTGATTGCAGAGACCGGCCCCTTACCTGAGTGCAAACGGTGGATGCCAGAGAGAGCATCTGTGAACGTCTGTGAGTGTGAACCCCCCTGTCTATTGCCCGAGCGAGAGTGTGCCTTCCTCCGTGATCCCTGTCTAAGTTTGAGAGTCCACAGAGTGAGTACCGCGAGAAAGCCCTTCCTGACCCCTTGTGTGGTGCCCTTGGCCTTGGTGGTGAGTGACCCGTGTCTGTCCTCCCTCTCCCCCTCCCGGGGCCCCGCACCCCCTGGGGGGAAACCCTTCACCCCCTGTCCCTTTCGTGTGGCGCTGTGTGTTAGCGACGAGTGTGGGGCAGCCTTGGGATCTTGGTCAACAGCGCCTGATGATGATAAGGGCTCGTTCTCTTTAATTAGAGGTAAAGCCACACACTATCCTGACGGGCATTCTAACCCCGGTCGCTCCTGTGTTGACCTCGATACCCTCGGCCCGTTGAGTGTGTGCGTGCGTGGAACCGTTGCCCCTACCCCCGGTAACACCACCAAGGTGGTTGGCCCCCCCACGTGGGTCCCAAAAGGGGGAGCCCTGGTCAAGGCAGGAGATCAGGAACTTTATACGTGTGGGGAGGTTCAAAAGGGTCCAGCACGACCTGGTGCGCAGCTACAAGACCAGACAGGTCTATGAAGCCATCGCCCAGGAGATGCAGCAGCAGGAGTACAATAGGGATGTCACCCAGTGCATGCAGCAGGCAAAGGACTTGAGGTCCGGATATAAACATATCATGGACAACAATCTCAAGGCCGGCTGGGCCATGCGCACATCCAAGTTCCAGGAGGAGCTGGACAAGTTCCTCTGCATGGATGGGGACATCATGGCCTCCCGCACACACGGCAGCGCCTTTGCCAGGGGCAGACGCAGGGCCACCATGCAACCCCCCCTGACAGACCCCACAGAACAGGGGGGGAAGTTCCCCTGGCAAGGCCAGCCAGGAAGCAGGAGGGGCCAGCCCCATCTCACAGGAGGAGGGAGGCACCCCAGGGATCTGAGCACTGGACCACCACGCTCAGGGCACGTCCCCAACACCCACAGGCCTACCGGCCACAGGAACAGAGGGTGCGCGCAGAGCATGCGGAGACCCGGGATGGCCCCCAGATAGTGGAGGAACAGGATCCAGGTATGATCGCCCCAGCGGGGCCGGGGGGTGGAGAACGGCCCGGATGGAGGCGCCAGGCCCGGGGGCTGGCAAACACTAACAGCCTCCCCTTCCCATTGCAGCACAACGCAGTCTGGAGGTGCACGAGGTGGAGGTCGCGGAGGAGGAAGAGGACATGGTGGGCCTGGCAGCTTCCCCACCACCAGGTGGGCAACCCTGTGATGGGCTGGAGGGTCAGGCTGCACAGATCATGGACCTCATGGGGGAGGCCATGGAGGTCCCGCGGCCTGACCTCCAGCGTGACAGGCCCTGCCATGCCACGGAAGGAGGGTCGGCGGCCGACCAACACCAAGGCGGCTTCCCACTGGTGCAGGTGCCCCCCCACACCTCAGCCACCCGTGGTTCCCCCAGCAGCAACACTATCTGGTCCTGGTCCGTGGGGTCCCCCTCTTCCACTTAGGGCAACAGGACCCACATGCAGGGTCACCCTTCCAGCCTGCACCACCCATGATCCCACCCCCGCTGCCACCCTGACCCCTTCACTGGGAGGCAATACCCCCACCCCAGGACTGTGCACCCCAGGATGACCAACCACCCATGGTGGACACCCCACCCCCTCTGGTAAGGTCTCAGCACCCTGGGCCCCTGGGGGTAGGGGGTGCAACACCGGGGGGGCCACTGGGAATGTGCTGTAGGGGGCGGCTCTCTTCTTGTTCATGGCATTCTCCCTTTTCTCTCCTGCCTTGCTCACCACGCACACCTGGTGGTGGTCGTGGCCACACCTGCCATGGTCTGATTGGCTCTGTGGAGTA
>QEPC01006625.1:1502433-1525078 GCA_003113815.1 Sphenodon punctatus | reverse complement strand
GCCTTTCCCAATGCCTGCTAGTCATTCCCCATATACTTACTGTCTGCCCTCCTCTGCAGACTGCTGCAACCAACCTGATTGTAACCAAGCCAAGCACACGCACCTGAGACTTCTCATCTGCTTGAATGTTTGTTTGTCTTTTCCCCTGTCTCTCCCACTGTCCCCTCTCCCTGTCTCCCCCTCCTTGTCTGTTAGATTGTAAGCCACAGGCAGGGACTGCGTCTATTTCTATGTTCTGTACAGCGCCAGGTACATGACCGGCACTATATAAATGTTTATAATAATAATAAGAGACAAAACTACAGATCTTAGTGACTGGGCAAGAAGGGACAAATTCAAATATAGACACCTGAGGCCCAAGTCTAGGCCCCAGTTTCTGGTATCTTGCAATTTGTTAAAATCTCACCTGTCATTTCATTATTTAAGGTAGAAGTATTTCTAGATCTTGTTTCCCACAAAGAAAAGCGTCAAGTCATGAACTGAACATAGTCAATAACACAAAACAAGAGCTCTGAGGGGATGAGCTGTGGGGTACTAACTCTCTACATCAGGGTGGGCAAAGTTCCCAAGCTCAAGAGCTGCATACATACCAACATTTTCATATCGCCAAAGGCCACAAGACACTTTACACTGGCATATATGTAGTCCCCAAATATTAGTGTAGGCTCCTCATAATCTTAGCAGCCTATGGATCGTCCATGTGTTCTGGGAAGGCCTTTATAGCCTATGGTTCCCGTGAGCCTGGCATTTTACTTCAGGGAGCATGCTCAGTTTTGGATGCGGGGAGTCTTGGAGAACAGTGGATGCTGAGGAGGAGGCCAGATAGGCAATTACTGGAATGGCTTCTTCCAGGTGAATTCACCAAGGATAGACTTAGACGACTTGTTCCTGATCCCCAATACGGCTTCCCTGAAGGGCCCTGCTTAGCTTTTTTGGGAGCTGATAGAGCTGTTACTTGTCTCTAGGGCAGCCTCTCCACTGCCCCCCAGTGACTGGAGACACCACCAACACTCTCTTCTGCTCCACTACTCCACATTAGAAGATACACCCTTGCATTTTCATGACATCAAAAACAACTTAACCATTAAGACAACATATAATCTTTGTGCCAAACTGGTGGTCCCTCTTTCCTCACAGGTCTGCCTGTGATGGTTGACTGCTCTGCTCTCTGTGGGTCAGAACATGTGTTTGTACCTCTCTCTTCTGCCATATCTGCAGGGACAACTTCATCCTCCTGGGACATATGACTTGGATGGACTTGTTCAGTCTCCTCCCCTGAGGGGGAGTCTGTCAGACTCTGAATGCACATCTCTGTATTCAAAGGGCTGAAACAAGAATCAATTTGTTTCTCGTGAAAATCTCATGAAAATCAAGAATCATTACTAAGGCCATTTTTAGATGATCGCGGCCGCGCTCGCGCTTGTTTTGAGAAAATGCTGGGAGCTGGAATCAGACGATACACTCCCAGCAATCACACGCCCGGAAGAGGGACGCGCATGCTTTTCCGGCCGCGATTTGACCGGGTTGAAAAATCGACTTGGTCAAACGCGGCCGGAAAAGTATGCATGTCCCCCTTCCGGGCGTGTGATTGCCAGGAGTGTATCGTCTGATCCCGGCTCCCGGCATTTTTTAAAAACAAGTGCGAGAGCAGCCGCGATCGTCTAAAAACGGCTTAAGATCTCTGAACAATTTTGGTACTGGTTTAAGATCTCAGTCAAAAATTTTCTCAATTTATCATGATTTACCATTTACCGTGTTCTGCTTACTGTGTGTTACATTTGTCCCAGCAATGCGCATATGCTAAACGGCCACTGCAGCCGTTCTGTGCTGGCACAGCCCTCTTCCAAGATGGCACCAGCAGCATTGCCTCCAATTTGCAAAAGGTCAGTCATTTTGTGCATGCATGTTACCAGGATAAGTGCGGTACATGGTTAGCGGTACACAGTAAATCTGTATACAGTACACAGTAAATCATGGTAAATGGTAATCATGGTAAATGGTAAATTGAGAAAAATTCTTAACTAAGAATGTGTCAAGAACTGGGAGTTTTCTTGATTATCGATTCTTGCCAAAAACAACTTGAGAACTGTGATTCTCAGCAAGAATCAAGAAAAAAATTGAGATTGGATTTCAGCCGTATTCTGGTACCACACTATGCTATTAGGGGGAATAGCTACTATCCTATGCCTCCCAATTTCTTGTCTGTTTGTATTGGAAAAATATGAGTTTTGCTTTGTAGCCACTCACTGAGGACTGGTGAATTCTTGACCAACATAAGGTTTAAGTCTATTGAAGTATGACCTGAGTGCTTCCTTTTCCTTCCTGAACATTAGACAGTTCCTGAACAATTTGAAATGGCCCTGAAACCTTTTCCGTAATTTAGGAGTCTTCCCTAATTTATGTTGATAGTCCCTCACCTGCACTAGTTCCCCTCCTGCATAAGTGTGCGGGGTAACCCTTAGATCACAGTATGCCTTTTGGTCTCTCATTAGCATGATCTAAGTGAGTTTTTACAGCTTCTGCCACAGAACCTAACTGCCCTGCTAGGTGGCCAATGTACTGTTACAAATTGATAAGTAGCAGGGTCTGGGGTACCAAGAACTACATTGATAGGTACATAAGAACGTAAGTAGTGCCATACTGGGTCGGACCAATGGTTCATCAAGCCCAGCATCCCATCTCCAACAGTGGCCAATCTCTCTCTCTTGGGAGAAGTACCAACAGGTCACAACGGGCAATTCATTCCCTATTGGGGATGGGAAATTGTATTGAAAATAGGGATTGGATCAAAATTGGTATCGTATTTAGTATAATCGTATTTTAATATTGTTAGCCGCCCCAAGCTGCCTGAGGCAGGAGGGGCGGGATAGTAAATGTTTTAAATAAATAAATAAATTTAGGCCAAAGAAGAGCCTAACAAAGTTCAACAGCAGAGAGGGGAAATTTTTTTTTTTTTTATTTATTTATTTATTTTTAAAAAACATTTAATATCCCGCCCCTCCTGCCTCAGGCAGCTCGGGGCGGCTAACAATATTAACACAAGATCAAAAACACCCCATGACGACAACATCAAAAACACCCCAAAATGAGTGTGAGTGGACGCTGAATTAATCAGATCCAATGAAAATCAGGTGGATCGAGAAAATTGGGTAAATTGTGTTAATCCAATTCTGGTGAAAATTGAGTGAATCGTATTAAACCAATTTCGATTTTCCCATCCCTATTCCCTATTGTTCCAGCCCCCAACAGTAAAAGGATAAGTCCCCAAAACCTACTTGGCTAATAGCCATTAATGGACCTAAGTATCTTCCAAGAATTTATCCAATCCCTTTTTAAAACTAGCTACACTTGACCACTTCCTCTGGCAGTAAATTTCACAAGTTAATTGAGCACTGAGTTGAATCTTATTTATTTTAAATAAATCTGTTGCCAGTTAATTTCATGGAACGTCCCCTTGTTCTAGTAATGTTAGAGAGGGTAAATATCCGTTCCCTATTTACATGTTCCACACCACTCAGGATTTTATAAACTTCTATCATATCCCCTCTCAGTTGCCTCGTCGCCAGGCACATCCTGTGGGCACAGGGGGCAGATGGAGGGGCCATGGGCAGGAATTCCCTCATCCCTCCCCCTGCAGAAGCTCGAGCACTCAGCTGTGGGGAGTACTCAGACCTGGAGGGGCTGCTGGGGGCTTTGCTGAGAATTTGTGGATGCCCCAGTGAAAGTCTTTTTGGAGACACCAGAGCAGGGCAACTGTGGAGCCATCTGCAGGTGACCCCCATTAGCGGATCCCCAAGGAACCTAGCAAGAGATTGTGTGTGTGTGTGAGAGAGAGAGAGAGTGTGTGTGTGTGTACATGTGTAAGTGAGAAGAGAGATTGTGTGCGTGTGGGGGTGTGAGAGTGAGTGAGAGGGAATGTGAGTGAAAGAAGCATCTTGGGTTCTCCCTTTCCTGAAGTTTGTTAGTGAGATGGGCTGGTCACAGGGGAGGCAGTGTGTCATCTCCCCCGTTTGCCTCCTCAGTGCAGTGAAGTCCTGCCCCACAGTGCTAAGGCAGAGCCACAGCCTCCCCCATCTCCAACCACATGGGAAAGGTGGCTGCTGAGTCCCAGCCTTAGCCCCTCTCATGGGCACTGAGCTGACACAGTCCTTTGCTTTTTCCCTGACTAGTGAAAGGGGTGGCTGCTGAAAGGCTGAGCAACCTCTGGCACATCCTTGAGCATAACAATATTTTTTTTAAGCTCTCCATGATTGCAATTTATTTATTTATTTATTTTATTTTTAGAAACTTGTTATCCCGCTCATCCTGCCACAGGCAACTCTGGGCGACTTACAATAAAAACAAAATAAAACAACTAAATCAACTAAAACAACACATACAAGGGAGGGTAAAAATATCCCAGATTACCCACCCTAACCCACTCCCTCCCCACTCACTCTCCCCATCCTCCCCACCAAAGGTCAGGTGGAACAGCCAAGTTTTACAACTGCGTCCAAAGCAGGGGAGATCCGGGGCCAAACGGGCCTCCAGCAGCAGGGAGTTCCACAGCTGTGGAGTGGCCACTGAGAAGACCCTCCCCATCGTAGCCCCCCGAGAAACTCAGGGGACCTTGAGGAGAGCACCCCCAATGACCGCAGGGGTTGATCCAGGAACCGAGGGGTGAGGCGATCCCGCAGATAGGTCGGGCCAAGGCCGTTAAGGGTTTTATAGGCAAGCACCAACACCTTGAATCAGGCCCAGAAGAGTATATGCACCCAGTGCAACGAACGAAGAACCGGTGTAATATGTTCCCGGTGGCCCAGCCCCACCAGGAGACGGGCCGCCTCATTCTGCACCAGCTGCAGTCTCCGAACTGTCACCATGGGTAGCCCCACATAGAGTGCGTTACAGTAGTCTAACCTAGAGGTGATGAAAGCATGGATGACAGTGTCTGAGTCTGAAACGTACGGCCGAAGCCGATGCACCAGATGTAGTTGGCGAAAGGCACTCCTTGCCACAGCCTCCACCTGGACATCTAGGTGGAGCTGTGAATCAAGGAGCACCCCCAGACTCCGCACCTGGGAAACCAGCGGGGGACAGACCTCATCAATGATGGGGGCCATCACCCCCGCCGCCTTACCCACCAGCATCACATCCGACCTGTCAGGATTCAACTTCAGTCAATTTGCCCTCATCCAATCCCCCACAGCCGCAAGACACCCGGTAAGCACTGAGACTGCCGAGCCAGAGTCTGATGAAAAGGAGAGGTAAAGCTGGGTGTCATCAGCATATTGATGACACCACACACCAAACCACCTGACCACCGCACCAAGCGGCTGAACAGGAGAGGGGACAGAACAGAACCCTGCGGGACTCCACATGAGAGGTCTCGGTATGATGAAAAATAATCCCTGAGCACCACTCACTGAGTTCTTCCGGCCAGGAAAGAGCGGAATCAGTCAAGAAGCGTACCACCCACCTTAGCCCGGACCCACAGGTGCGTCACCAACATTTCATGATCAACAGTATCAAATTCAGCCGATAGATCTAATAAAATCAGCAGGGCCGAATGGCACTGATCTAATTCCCAATGCAGGTCGTCGACCAATAGCACAATGTAGCCTTGATCCTCAGCTGGTGCAGCTCTAAACTACTCCAATATATTGAACACAAACGGTGTAGCTTGTCTTTAAGCCCTCTCTTGCTCTCAGCAGCCTGCTTCCAACTGTGTTGCTGCTGCTTTGAACTTTGCAGCCTGCTTCCAACTCTGCTTTGCTTGTGTGGGGAGCTAGATCACGGTTTGATCCTTCCCCCAAACACACACACATCTCCCCCTGCTAGTGCACTGAGAGGAGGGAATGAAATGGAAACCCTGCCAACTGCTGAGGGACTGTTAAGTCTACAAAGTGAAAATATCTTAAGCTGAGCCAGCCCCGGATCTGGCCAAAGGAATGAGCCGTGGAGCCTGTACCCGGTGACTGGGTGAGAGAGAGATGCTGCCCTGCTCCCACCTGGCTGCAGCAGGGCGGAGCTGGGATGCAGGTGATCTTTCCTCGGATAAGCAGTTTATTTGGTGGATTTTCTCGCTCTCCACAGTGACTCGCTGTGGCCTCCTGTCACACGCCATGGGAGTAGTAGCGCTGTAGCGTTACCGTTTTCGACATCTTTTTATAACTTGGCTGTGTGCCCCGCCACTCGATCTGTCAAAACTGGCCTATGGACTAGCCGTATAATTGGTCCGAAAGTGTCAAGGAGCCAATTAAGTAAGCTGCAAGCCCTGCTGCAACCTACAACACATCATCCATACAATGTTGCTGTGAGGCTCGCACAGGGGAAGGACTCTCTCTGCTGGAGTGTGTTGGAGCTGAGACAAGAGACCAATTCTTTTTTTTTTTTTTTTTTTTAAGTAACTTTTTTTATTTTGTTAAGAAAAGGATAACAGATATTGTTACTTGTACAGAATGAAATAAAATAACATAAAATGAAACAACCATATACTAACTAGTACATCTTGCAATTCTACTCTAACAACAAATTAAATCCGGCTCTGTTCCTGGGACTACAACAGATCAGTGTAGCCCTAAAGATAAAATTCAAACAGGTAAGATCTCTCTTCTGGCAAAAGTTATTTTCCTTGTATTATATTTAAACATAGTAGGTAAACTGCAGCTGTCATCTTTTTTCTTTTCTTTCAATTTCATTGACTCCATAAAAAAAAAGAACCACAACTTATTTAGCCATTTGCTTTCCATGGGACCTTCTAATGATTTCCAGTGTCTCGCTATTACTTTGACTGCCGCCAATAGAAGTACGTTGCCCGAGGCTTGGTATTGTTTCTTTAGGGGATCATCAGGGAACAGGCCTAACACTTCAGTTTCCTTCTATTTTTTTTAAAGAAGCAACAGAGAGAGTGGGTACTTTCAGACGTTACGGGCGGCCGGTTCACCACAGCGAACCACCAGGGGGGGCGAACAGCGCAACCACGCCCGGGGGTTGGAAAACGACCCAAACAGACGTGCCGGGAACGGGACCACGGCCCGGAACCGGGCCGCACCATCGCGGGCCGTGGCAGCACAACAGACGTGCAGCCGAACCCCCGGCGGGCGCTAAACCCCCACAAGGCACCGGGCAGGGGCGGGACACAGACATGGCCGACTGAGGGCAAACGAAGCCACAAGGCACACAAGGGAACGCCCACACAAGGGAAACGGGAAGGGAGGGGGGAAGAGCGAGAACAGGCTGACAGCCGGCTCACACAGCGGTCCCGCAGCGGGGCACAATGCACGGCCACACGCCCGGGCACACACACACACACACACACACACACACACAAGGGAAAGGCCGGGAAGGGGGGGCAGGGGCGCCCGGAACACCCCACCCGGAACACCGGCAGGGACGGGGGGGCACCACCACGGGGCAAGGCACAGACAGCAGCAACCCCCACCCCCACGCCACCCCAGTCCAGTCCAGTCCAAGGAGGTGCCCCCACAGGAACAGAGGCAGTCTCGGAGGGGGGGGGGGACCCCCGGAGCAAGGCACGTTGGGGGCCCCCAAAGCACAGCGAGGCCGGCGGAGGGGCGCCAGGAGGAGGAGGAAGGGGGCCCCACAGTCAAAGGCTGGCACAGGCAGGGCAGCCGGGTCCAGCGGTGCTCCTCCGCAGCACCAGCGACGCTCAGGCAGCACCCACGGAGTCACGGGGATGGAGGGGGCCCAGGACCACGGCCAGGGGCAGCAGCAAGCAGCGAGGCGGGCGGGAGCTCACCGAGGTGGGGTCCGCAGGTCGGGAGCGGCCAGCGGGGACCAGGCCCCCCCCCGGGCCGGGGCGGGAGCCCACACGGGGGCACCACGCCGGGGGGGGCAGGCCAGCGACGCGGGGCTCACGGGCCGCTGCCGGGGGCCCCGCTGGCCCCAGGGCCCGGGTGGCCCGCCCGGTGGACCAGGTGGGGCCAGTGCAGCATGCCCCGGCGGTACCCCTGCAAGGACATGTAGTGGGCGATCAGGTAGTAGGCCTCGAAGGGATCGGGCATGGTGAGGGCCAGCTGCACATCCACACGCGCCCACACCGCCAACAGGGATGACATCTCCACCGCGGAGGGCTCCGGCACACAGCAGGCAGCAGAAGGGGGCCACGGAAGATGCCCCAGCTCCAGAAGCCGCTGGAACGCCGCCCCACGGGTGCGCTGGTACCCACGGGCCCCGTGAACACAGGAGAAGTAGGTCACGGCCAAGGCAGGGCCACCCTCGGCCAGGCACTCCGAGTAGGCGCCCAGACCACACACCACCAGCGCTGACACGGTCTCCGAGGCGCTCCAGGGCACATGGGCGCACAGCACCTCCGGGATGCGCCCCTCGGGGAAACGAGCCAGCCCCAGGGCCTCCGCATGCAGCCGGCAATCACGGGCGCTCACCACATGGCCAAAGTAACGGAGCCCGGAGCTCAGGCTCTCGTAGGCACCTGCACGGCTCCCCGGCCCGGCCAGGAGCAGCTGCACGGCAGGGGTGTGCCACAGGTCGCACAGAGACATGGTCTCGCGGAAGGCCCAGATATGGGGGGCCCCTTGGGGGCCGGACAGCGGGAGCCCCATGGATGGGCAGCCAGCCATGGTCCAGCACAACAGGGAATGGGACACGGAGCCCGGAGGGCACACAGACTGCCCAGGGCCGGGAGAGGCTCGGCCCGGCCCCCGGGACAGGGAACACGGGCCCGCACCGCAACATTGTAGCACAACAGAGCGAGGCGTGGGGTGCGGGCCCGGCACAGCTGCAGAGAACAACAGCGAGCTCTCTGTCTGCCTAATCGCACCTTCAAGGCCATCCCGCTACAAACAGCGAGGGGAGGGGGCCCGGGGTGCTGGGGGCGGGAGCAGCCGGAATGCACCGGCACAGGGCGCGCGCAGGGCCGCGAGGCCGACCCCCGGGCGGGGCCACCAGCACCGGGCCGGCATAAGCGCTCCCAGCCCCCACCGGGGCCCCAGCACCATGGAGCGCGATAGGGCAGGTGGGAACTGGATGTTCCTCGCGCTCGCGGCTGAGTGGCACCGTGACCACACTGAGCAGCTGTGCCTCCTGACCGAGAGGGTGCACCTGGCCGTCCGCCTGCGCTATGTCCTGGCCCTGCGGGCTGGCGTGCGCCTCCGGGGCCAGCAGGCCCGCAGGAGAGTCCGTGGCCGGCTCAGGGCTCGGCGCCGGGCCTGGGGGGCGTGGCTGGCCGCCTGCCGGAGCCTCACCCGGCCCGCTGCGCTCCGAGGGGCCGCGAGGCGGTTCCGCTGGGCAACGCAGACCCTCCGCCGGGCAGCGCTGCTGGCTATGCCCATAGCGCGGAGCCTATGGGTCACGGAGCGGCCCCAGGCCTGGTGGGAGCGGGCCCAGGCCCACTGGGGGGAGGCCGAGTGGGGGTCCCACTTCCGGATGGGCAAGGCCACCCTGCTGCGCCTAGCGGAGCTCCTCACGCCCTGGCTGGAGCGGCAGCACACCTCCATGCGGGAGCCCATCCCCATGGTCCAGCGGGTGGCCATAGGGGTCTGGGCCCTCGCAACGCCCGACTCCTGCCGCTCCGTGTCCCAGCACTTCGGGGTGGGGCTCAGCACGGTCGCCTGCATCGTGCGGGATGTGTGCGAGGCTGTGGAGGGCGTGCTCCTCGACAGGACCATCCAGCTCCTGGACCAGGGCGCTGTGATGGCTGGCTTCGCGGCCGGGGGCTTCCCGAACTGCATCGGAGCCGTGGACGGCACACACATCGAGATCCTGCGCCCGGCCGCGGGGGAGGCCCTGGAGTATGTGAACCGGCACGGATACTACTCCCTGCACCTGCAGGGGGTGGTGGACCACCGGGCCCGCTTCATAGACATCTACACGGGCAACTCCGGCCGGAGTCACGACGCCAGGATCATGACCATCTCCCCCTTCTATGCCCGCATGTACCGGGGGGACTTCGCGGACATGGGCATGAGGTGGATCGAGGGTGTTCCCATGCCCCCCTGCATCCTGGGGGACCCCGCCTACCCCCTGACCCGCTGGCTGATGAAGGTCTACCCTGTCCCGAGCACCCCTGCGGAGCAGGTATACAATACCCGCCTGTGTGCGAGCCGGACCGTGGTGGAGCGTGCCTTCGGGGCCCTGAAGCAGCGCTGGAGGAGTCTAGCTGGCCGCCTGGACTTCACCGTCCCCACCTCCGCCCTGGTGATCGGTGCCTGCTGCGTTCTGCACAATGTGTGCGAGACCGAGGGGGCGGCCCTGGAGTACCCCGAGCCCCACCGGCCCCCCGGTCCTGTTCCCCTGTACGTGAACGCAGGGAACCCCCGGGAGTACCGGTATGCCAAAAGGATCCGGAACGCCCTTGCAACCCACATCGCCCGGGGGGGCCCGCTGTGAGGGCCTTCCCGCCCCTGGGGGCCCCACCCCCCGTTCCGTGCCCATGCCCCTGTACACGCGGTCCCACAGCCCTGTCCCCCCCACAAACGGGCCGGGGACAACTGTCTCTTTACAACACTTTATTGCCCACACAGTGCACACAATCACCCTGTGCCCCCTCCCCACCCCCGTCCCCGTGACCCCGTCCACCACCCGCCCTCATGTGGCCCTCCCCCTCCCCCCCCTTCCCACCATCCCCCCGCGTTTCCTGGGCCGACCCCTCGTGCGGCCGCTTGGGCCCACCGAGCTCTGGGAGCTCCCCTCCCCCCCACTGTCCGTGTCCCCTGCCGTGTCCTGGGCCGGTCCCGGCCCCGGCAGGGGGCCGGGCGGCGGATGGGCAGCTGTGCCCGGTGCCCCGGTCGCGCCCCGGGGGGGCTGGACCCTCCGGAGGCCCGGGGGCACTGGGAGGCGCATGCGAGGGCCCTGGGGCCGGGGGGGCGCCAGGGGCGGCAGGGCTGGGCCCGGGGGCGCCGAGGGGCCCGGCATGGGGACCTGGGCGGGCAGGGCGCCCGGAGGTGCGCCGGCCATCACGTAGGCACACATGGTGCCCGCATGCAGGAGCAGGGAGGTCCCAATGTCGTGGGACCTGTCCATCTTTGCGCTGTGCTCCCGCACCATGCCCTGTATGTCCTGCCGGAGGCCCCTGAGCAGCCCCTGCTGCCGCTGGTGCTCCCGGCGCTCCCGCCTCCGCTCCAGGCGCACCTCCGCCTCCAGCCGGCGGTCTGTCTCCAGGGCCTTCTCCATGGACCGCTCTATGGCCGCCTCCATGCGGTCCACGGAGGCGATCATGCGCTCCCCCTGTTCCTCCGCCCTGCGGACGATGTCCTCCGCTTGCTCCTCCCTGCGCCTGCGGACCCGCGCCCGGTACTCCCGCATCCGCTGGGCTGGGGCCGCGGCCGGCGGAGGCGCCGCGCGCGGGGGCTGCCCTGTGGAAATGGGCGGGTGGGTCAGTGCAGGGCCCTGTCCCCTAGCGGGGTCGGGTCCCGGGGCCCCCTGCCCCCCCTCCCCCACTGAGGCCAGAGGCCCCCCTGGGCTGGCGCCCGGGGGGCCCTCCCGCAATCCCAGCCCTCCCGCCTTACCTGGGTCCGGCACCTGCTCTCCTGTGCCCTCCGCGGGGGCCTGCACCGTCTCGCTGGCCCGGTCCTGGGGCTCCCCATGTCCTGCGGGCGGGAGAGGGGGGAGCGGGTGAAGGGGGCTGGTTGTGGCCCCTGCAGCAGGGCCCCCACCCCCGCCCCTGCCACCGGCCCCCTGGTCGTGCCCCCCCCTGCCCTGGGGGCCCGCTTACCCTCTATGTCCGTCTCCGAGCCTTCGGAGGCCGGCGCCTCACCCTGGGAGTGCTCCCCCTGGGACCACTGGCTGAGGGTGGTGAAGGTGCCGACCTCCGACTCCGCCTGGCCGGCCCGGCGTTGGGATGTCTCCGGGCTGCTGCTGGGGGGGGGCCTTGGGGCTTCTGCGGGTCCCGGGTGGTCCTCCTGGGGGTGGGGGTCCCCTGAGCTCGTGTCTACCGGGCGGGCGGCGAGGGGAGGGGGTACCTCGGCCCGCTCCCTGCCCTGGACCACAGCGCTGCCCACCAGGCGTGGGGCAACGATGGAGCCCTTCATGTGAAGGATGCGGTCCAGGGCATCGTAGTAGGGGGCGGTGCGGGCCCCGTGGCCGGAGCGGCTGTTATTGTCCTTGAGGGCCTTGTACCCCCTCTTGAGCTCCTTGGCCTTTGAGCGACACTGGTTGACAGTGCGCTCGTGCCCCGCCGCCTCCATGTCGCGCACGATGTCCCGGTAGACATGCTCGTTGCGCTGGTTTATTGCGAGCTCCACCTGGTACTCGAGGGTCCCCCAGATCCGTATGAAGTCCCGGGTCTCCTGGAGGCCCCACTGTCCCCCTCTGTGATAGGCCTTCCTCCGGCTGGGCCCCTGCTGTTCCTCCTCCCGGTGCAGCTCCTGCTGCACCTGCCTGTGCTCCTCCTCCACCTCCTCCTGGGGGTGCGCCTCCAGGGGCCGGGGGCCGGGCTCCTCCTGGGGCTCGTCCGCCCGGGCCGACTTTCGTGTCTGGGGGGGGGAAGGGGGGTGGTTGGTTGCTGGGTGAGGGTGTGGGCCCTCTCGGGGGCCCCCTGCCCCCCTGCCCTCCGCCCGGGGTCCCCCTGCCCCCCTGCCTTCCGCCCGGGGTCCCCCCGGCCCCCTCCACAGGGGGTTCCCCTGTGCCCCCTGTTCCCCTCCCAGTGGGTGCCCTTACCCGTTTCCTGGGTGCCTCCTGTGGGCCTGTTCCGGCCGCTGTCCCCGGGGCGGCGCGACCCGGCTGCAGCTGTGGTTGGTGTTCCCGGGGCGCCTCCCTGGTCGGGTGCTCCCGTGTGCCCCCTTCCTGCACCTGTGCCCCCTCCGCCTGCATCGCTGGGCCTGGCTGCACGTCCTCCGCCTCCTGTGCCGCCGCTGTCGCTGTTCGTGCCTCCGGTCTCTTCCGCTTCCCTCCTCGCTCCATCCCGCCACGCTTGCTTGCTGCTGCTCTCGCTTTAAATCTCCCTCCGGTGTTTGTGTTGGTGCTGGTTGCCTGGCAGCGACGCTGCGTGCCTCGTCCCCGGCCGGGGCTCCATTTTTTTGGTTCCGCTGGGGGATTGGCGTCCAGACGTTACTTTTGCTTGGTTCCCTGTGGGGGTTGGTTTGACCACGCTTCCCGAGACCTTCCCCCGGCTAGCCCGGGAAGCGTGGTTCAAACTGACCCCATGTGGGTATTGAGCGTGATGAACATCTGGCGCACGCCGTTCAGACGTTCCGGGCCCTTTGGCCCCGCGGGGGGGTTGAGCGTGGTTCAGTGTGGTTCACCGTGATCTCGTAACGTCTGAAAACACCCAGTGAGAGGGAAGGGAGGGGAAAAATCAAAAAGGAGGAGAAGGCAAGCCTACTGTAGCGATCAAGGCAGCCTGGCTGCGTGTTTGAGGGGGAAGGAATGAAACAGAAGTGGAGATTTCACTCCTAAGTTCTGCTACTGCTGCTGCTGCTGCTGCTGCTGCAAGGGGCACTTAGGACAGGGTTCTCTCCTCTCCTCCCCATTTATGCTGCAGTCTTTTATTACCTCACCCCTCCCACACTGCTTGATGCAGTTCCAAAGTGGTGCATTAGCCAACCACTTCTTCCATAAAAACAACTAACTTCATCTGGAATTAGGGGTGACTCTCAAAGAAAACCCCTATCTGGGAATCCCAAACCCCAGAAAAAAATCACAATCCAGCTTAGATCGGAGGTGGGGGGCACTAACACATGTAGGGCTGGGTGCTTTTTCTGCTTAATGTTTAATAACTCTTGTTATACTTCAGTAAACACTGTCAGTCCATCCAAAGTGCGTGATGGACTGCTCAAGCTACATCCATGTGAATTTGTGAGCCAAAACTCGCTGAAATTAGGAAGATATTGTTCCCACATAAAATAGTCGAACTCCCTGAAAATGACATGAACCAATTAACTTTAAAATTGTTACAACTTTTGATTGCCTTACTTGATTGGCTTAAAATTTGGCATGTACCAAAAGAACACACAGTGCAATTTTGAGAGTGGAAGTTCAACCCGTTTATTCATAAGACCATTTCAAAGTTTCAACCTTTACAATGGGAACGTAACCTACCTTTAACTACCTAGCCACTAGCATGGCTAGATAATTAAACAACACTGGTTCCAATAGAGATTCCATGGGCATTCCACTAGTTACCTCTCTCCGCTGTGAAAACTGACCATTTAGTCCTATTCTTTGCTTCCTATCTTTTAACTAGTTGCTGTTCCACAATAGGACACTGCCTCTTATCCCATGACTCTTTGATTTCCTCAAGAGTCTCTCATGAGGAACCTTATCAAATGCCGTCTGAAAGTCCAGGTATCTCGACCAGCTCACCCTTATCCACATGCTTCTTTACACCCTCAAAAAATTCCAGTAGATTAGTACTGGAATTTCCTAAATCCATGTTGACTCTTCTCCATTATGCAATGTTTATCAATAGGCTGCTCAATAATTCTGTTCTTAACAACCGTTTACACCAGTTTGCCTGGCACGGACATCAGGCTCACCAGTCTGTAGTTTCCAGGGTCACCTCTGGAGCCTTTTTAAAATACTGGTGTTACATTTGCTACCATCCAATCTTCGGGTACAGTGGCAGATTTTAGTGATAAGTTACAAATTACCAATAGTAGGTCTGCAACTTCATATCTGAGTTCCTTCAGAACTCTGAATACCATCTGGTGGTTCGTTACTATTTAGTTTGTCAATTTACTCTAGAACCTTTTCCAGAGTCATACTTATTTGTGATAGTTCTTCTGATTCTTCACTTACGAAGACTTGGTCCGGCACAGGTATCTATCCAACATCGTCAGCGGTATAGACCGAAGTAAAAAATTCATTCAGCTTCTCTGCAATGTCTCTATTCTTCCTGAGCACCCCTTTCACCCCCTGGTCATCTAATAACCGACTCTCTAGCAGGCTTCTTGCTTCTGAAGTACTTCTGCAGTAATTGAAAAGTTTTTATTATTATTATTTGTGTCTTTAGAGAGTCGCTCCTCAAATTCCATCTTGGCCTGTCTTATTAACAATTTACATCTAATTTGGCAATGCTTATGCTCTTTCCTATTTGCTTCATTAGGACTAACTTTCCATTCTTTAAAAGGATGCCTTTTTAGCTCTAATAACCTCTTTTACCTCCCCATTTAGCCTCACTGACAGACGTTTGGTTCTCTTGCTACTTTTCTTTATTTGTGGAATACATTTACTTCCAAGATGGTGTTTTAAAATAATCTCCATGTGTTTAACCCTTGCAGTTGCTCTTTTTAGTCTCCCTCCTATAACTCTGTCCTTTACATGTATAGAAATTGTATACACTTTATACAATAAACTGTTAACAGTATCAGTGTAGAGAACTTTATACAATTAATGAACAGAATGAAGTTCTGCAGAAACAGACAGAGTTAATGCACTCTGAAAAATTGTTTGTTGTTGAATTATGATAATAAATTAAAGTTTAATAATGAAAAAAATGTGAAAGTTTAGTTATTGGTAAAAATTAATAAGAGTATGCATGTTTGGTAAGGAATTAAATACATATATTACATTTATGTTGATGAGGATAAAATACAAAATATTCCTCAAATTGTGAAATAATTTCCATGCTTTTTGGCGTTTATGTTTTGTTGCAATGTATGGAGTTGAATGTTTTTTTAATTGTAATTGTAATTAATTTGTATGTTTTTTGGAGTTTAGGCTAGAGTCAATATGATTTTGTGACATTTTTGAAGAGGAAAGTTTTTTGTTTTAAAAACTGTTGTGCTTTTAACAGTTTTTTAAACTGTAAAGTTTTTTGTTTTGGTAAATTTCCAGGTTTTGTGCAATATGATTAATATATCAGCACATTAATATATCAATTGTTGCACAACTTTTAAGTTATATATTTTACAGAACTTTTAACTTAAACGTTGTGTAACTTTTAAGTTGTGCAGTTACTTGTTGTTTATGATTATCCCCCTCTAACAAACTAGGAGTAACTCTACAAGAGCCAAAGGAGTTTGAGGAGGAATTTGGTGTGTGCCTTTTTTTAAACATAGCCTCCACACCAAAACAGAAGGGGTTTGGGGAAAGATTCTCCCAACTTCTTCTCCCCCTACTCCACTTAATATCTTTCTCTCTCTATTACACACACACTTCCCCCCCCCCCCTCTCTCTCACAAACACACGCACATGCACTCTTCTCCCCCCAACTCAGTCTTTCTCTCACAAACACACATGCACGCACTTTTCTCCCACCCCACTCTCTTTCTCACAAACACACACGCAGACTCTTCCCTCCCACTCTTTCACAAACACACACGCACACACTCTTCTCCCCCCCACTCTCTCACAAACACACATGCACTGTTCTCTCTCACATGCACATGCACACGCACACATACACACACACACTCACTCTTCTCACCAACAACGCTGCCGCTGCTTGCAGCCTCAGAGGAGGTTCGGGAGGAGCTGTAGAGTTTTTCAAAAGACCCCGCAACGCTGCAGGAGGACACACGGGGGGCCACCACCATCTTGCTGTTCCTGTCTGGGCATGCTGGGAAATGTAGTCCTAGCATGCCCAGACAGGAAACACGTCAGTAGCCCGTGTCCCTAGTGGGGGCAGCAGAGTTTGCAGCGCAGGGCCAGTGAGGGGGGAGAGGGCTGGGGGAGCGGCGTAGTTCCTCCCCCCCCATAAGCTGCCACGCCTGCCAGGGGGTCCAGGGAAAAGGGGAGCCCCGATGTAAATCCCTCCTCTGCCTTGAGCTGCAGGGAATTAGTGGCGCCCGGGATGTGGGGTCCTAATGCAGCCCCCCCCTGCTGTTCCCCATGCCTGCCCACTAGGTATCCAACCCCCTGACTGTAGGGAAGGCTAGTCCTGTCCCCGCTCAGCTCCCCAGCCCATCGCCCGCAAGAAATTTCTGTCTCAGGACTTGGAGAGGCTGCTCCTGCTGAAAGCAGGGGACAGGACTAGCCTTTTGGGGGGCTCCCCTTCCCTGCAGCAGGGTTGGGAGGCTAGTGGGCATGGGGGAACAAGCAGGGGGTGAGACTCATTGTGGATCAGTAGTAGCAGAGA
This sequence comes from Sphenodon punctatus, assembly GCA_003113815.1. Lineage (NCBI taxonomy): Eukaryota > Metazoa > Chordata > Lepidosauria > Sphenodontia > Sphenodontidae > Sphenodon > Sphenodon punctatus. The sequence continues at coordinate 1,508,100 of QEPC01006625.1, read as the reverse complement.
AGTGGGAGGGAAGTGGTGGTGAGTCCCTCCTCCCCCCCCTTCTCCTCATTCACGCTGCTAAAGTTCATTGCCAGGCTTGTCCCCCTGCCGGCAGGAGCATGGCCACCTCTATTGCACACATGCAAGCCTGCAGAACTGATTTTTAAATCATTAATAACTCTGTTTTGGCTGCACTAATCACTATCATATTATAGAAACAGTTGTTATTGATCCTATGCTCCAAGCCTGTGAAGTTTGGGGGCTCAACTCGTCCAGGGGGAGGAGATATTGATGATTCTTTATCAGAAGCCAGCTCTGTCACAAAGACTTTACACTATAGTCAGTTTCATGTCAATTACCCAATTGCCTCAGAAAGCCAGCAAGAGGAAGCTGTAGTCAGCTTTGTGTCAATTACCAGTGGTCTCACTCACTCTGTATGAAAAGTCTGCAACTTTTCATAGGAGTGAAAAGTCTGCAACTTTTCAAAAGCTGCAGACTTTTCACTTGCCAAAACCAAGTTATTAATCATTAAAAAATCAGTTCTGCTGGCTGGCGCATGTGCAGTTGAGCAGCCACTAACCACCAAAAAACAGCATAAGGAAAGTTACATGACTCTGCTTTTTAAAATCACGTAACTTTATCAGGAGCCAGCTCTATCACAGACATTATGCTCTACTCAATTTCATGTTAATTACCCACATGCCTCAGAAAGCCAGCAAGGATGCTCTAGTCAGTTTCATGTTAATTACCCCCTGGCCTCACTCCTTCGACTCCCTATGAAAAGTCTGCACCTTTTCATACAAGTGAAGAGTCTGCATCTTTTCATAGGAGTGAAAAGTCTGCACCTTTTGAAAACTTGCAGACTTTTCACTCGGTATGAAAACTTGCAGACTTTCCATACGGAGTCAAAAGTATGGAGTGAGGCTGGGGGTGGTGGAAGAGCAATTGACACAAAACTGACTAGAGATTCCTCTTGCTGCCTTTCTGAGGCAAGTGGATAAGTGACATGAACCTGACTAGAGCTTAAAGTCTTTGTGACGGAGCTGGCTTCTGATAGTCATGTGATTTTAAAAAGCAGAGTCACATAACTTTCTGTTTTTTGCTGGTCAGCAGCTGCCCAACTGCGGGTACACAAGCCAGTAGAAACAATTTTTTAATCATTAATAACTCAGTTTTGGCTGCACCAATCATTATCATATTACAGAAGCAGTTATTGAGCTCATGCTTGAAGCCTGTGATGTTTGGGGGCTCATCTCGTCCAGGGGGAGGAGATATTGATTCAAAAGTGTGAGGACACTGTGCATTTTGACCACAACCAATTCACTTTTAAACAGTCATAACATTTTATTTTCTGGATGGATCTTCTTCAAACTTTGCACTTATGATGGTCCTCACAAATTATAGCCATGGATACATTTTCAGAAATGTAGCTCAAGCAGTTTCCTCAAAAACAGGGCTTCAGCAGTTCCCTGTTTATAATGGAGAGTGGTTGTGCATTTAACTTCCTTACAGCTACTGCTGTAAGGAAATAAAAGCCTTCTGGGGGTCAGGGAATGCTAACACTAGGGCTGTATGCAGCTGTAACTTCAGTTCCTGGAATGCCCCATGGCAGGTTTCATTCCACACGAACTGTGACTACCTCTGTAAATTTGGGTATGAACCGTCTGTAATATGATGGTAACCCTAAAAAACTTTGTACTTGCTCCACAGTTGCTGGAGGTGGCCAGGCCCATCTTTGGATCTGCTGCTATTCCCTGAGATGAGATTACATGTCCTAAATACTGGACCTGGGACTTAAACAGTTGACACTTTGGGCATTTATAGACGATCCCGCTTACAAGTGGGATCGCCAAATGCCGGCTTTTCCCCCCGCGCAGTCTTTGCATGCCGTGTCTGCAGTTCAGACACGGTGCAGAGTGCGCATGCGCACCCTTCTGCGCATGCGCACTCGCCCGCGGAACCAGGAAGTGTGGCGTAAAGCCGGCACTTCAGGAATCTGCGTCGGAGGGGGCAGGCTCACCTGCCCCCTCCGACGCGGATTAAAAAGCGGCCCCAGCAAGTAGACGAGCGCCAAGAAAGGCGGCTGATCAAAGGATCAGCCGCCTTTTTGGTCTCGTCTATAAATGCCCTTTGATGGCTTCACTAACAACCCAGCATACTGTAACTGTGCAAGAACTTTCCTCAAGGTTCGTCGCCCCACGGCCCTCCTCGGAATGGGGAGTGGCTCGAGGGTGGTGGCTGTTGTCCCTCCCCCACCCTGAGGAGAAGGCACGTTGAGGGCAAAGAGGGGGGTGCATGGCACAAATGTGGAGTGCAGTGCAAGGCGAGCTCTCACAATGAGCGGGAGCTCGCAGCCGCCATTTTGGCCCAGGCGTGGATCCTGCCATTCTGCGCCTGGGCAGCATCGAGCAAGCAGCGTGTTCATGAAGCTCATGGCTGTCGGAGTTGGTCGAGGTGGCAGTGGCGAGGGGGCCTAGGAGCAGCGGTGCTATTTGGGCAGCAGTGCCAGTGGCATTCGCCACCCCAACGGAGAGGCTCAGTTCGGCGCTCGCGAGAGGAAGTTTGTAGGGTGGGCGGGTGGAGGTAGAGGCCTTCCCCCCCACCAGAAAAAGTGTTATCTGCCCAGCAGACCCAGCAGTAGGGTGACGGGTGCTGACAGGGGCTCCCCCCCCCCCGCCCGCCAGCGCGGCACTGTTTCGGCCCAGTAGGGCCAGGAGTGGGGCGCTCCCTGGGGTGTAGGTCTCCCGTCAGGCACGTGAGGTGGGGCCAGCGGCAGGGCTGTGGCGGTCAGGAGTCTATTGAGTGGGGCGGTGGGGGCCTTCTCCCTCACCTCATCCGCTTGAGAGGTGCTGTTCGGCCCAGTGGGGCCAGCAATAGGGTTCCCCTAGGAGGCCTCCCTTCAGGAATTGTAGGCCTGCGACGAGCATGGCCGGGCCACCAGCAAGGCTACTGCACGAGGAGTAGGCCTCTGTGCGGAACCGAAGGCCTGTAACAAATGGGGAGTGGCCTAGTGATGCTGGGGGCTGCAGGGGTTTCTCTCCCCCCCCCCCGCTCACCCATGGGGCAGGGACTGTGGGCAGTCCTTGGGTAAACGGGTACCAGATAGGCCTCGTGCCGACAAGGGGAGCGTGGATGCCTGAGGGGAGAATATTCGCTCGCCTGGCCGCCCTGCCCCCCACCCCGCCATTCATTCCCTTTCAGGTTGGTCGGTTGTCTTTGGGAGGGATACTCGGTGGGATGAGGGGGACAGGCATCCTCCCCACATTAGATGAAGGTTTGCCCAGGGGCGTTTGAGGGTTGCAATGGCAAAGGGAAGCAGGGGCAGAAAAGGGAAGGGCCCAGTCAAGAAGGCCCTAGCGAAACATGTGGAGGAGGTGTTGGAGTCCCTCCAGGCACAAATGTGCGGGTGCGAGGGGGTGCTTAACAGCCTTGCCGGTGGGGAGCAGGGCCACCTCGGGGAGATGCAGGCAGAAAGGGAGCCCTCAAGGAGGGGGGGGTTCGGCAAGTGGGGAAGATCTCTCGGCGCAGGATCAGGGCAGAGAAATTCCAAGGCCTCAGGACGGGCCGGAGCAAGGGGAACCTATGGGTGGAGAGAGCAGGAGTGGGAGCCAGGTGGACGCTGGCACCAAAAGGGGGGAGGTGCCCAGGGCCAGGACCAGGGCGAGTACGCGAGCAGTGCAACCGCAAGAGAGGAAACGGGTGCCCCGGAGGGCGGATCTCCCCAAGGTCAACTCCCCCCCCGTGGGAGATCACACACGAGGGGGGGACACCAGAGCCCCAAGGTGCAGGCTGGGCAACCCCCGGCAAGTCCTCCCTCCCCACCCAGGCATGGGTGAAGGCATCATTTGTCGCCCCCTAGGGACGAGGAGGAAGAACCACCAAGCCAGCGGGTGCACGGAGATCAATTGGCAGCAGTACTTGAGACCCTGAACAAATTAATGGGTCGATTTGTGGCACTTGAGGGAAAGGTGGCGGAGCTGGCGGAAGGACGTCAAGTGGCGACAGCGAGGCATGAGTCCCGTGAGCAAGGCAGGAGGGAGGAGCAGGTGACGACAGACCCGCCAGAGCAAAGCCGGAGCAAGGATGCTGGGTCGGCAACTGTAGACCCGTCGGTGAATGTGGGCGCAAGCACCAGTTGCGATACTACAGGTAGGTGCTTGCAGTGCACCCCGTGCCAGTGCGGGCAAAAAGGGGAAGTTGGAGGCAAGGAGCAACCTATTTAGCTGAGTCCCGCAGCTCAGAGACATATGGGCTGGGTGGGATCCTGGGTCCCATGGCCGGGGCACCACTTTACTAAATTAGCACACTTCATAGCCTGCAAGGGATTACCAACAGCCAAACATACAGCGTTGTTGTTCATTTGGCATATAATCAAACTTCATGGTTGCCCTCGAAAGATTATTAGTGACCAGGGAACACAATTCATAGCTCGTTTCTGGAGGGCCCTATTTCAATCCCTCCAGGTGACTCTTAAACCTAGCACCGCTTATCATCTGCAAGCAAATGGGTAGGTTGAGCACGTCAACCAGAACATGGAGCAATATCTTCACTGTTACATTAACTATCTGCAGGATGACTGGTATACCTGGCTCCTTCTAGTGGAATTTACATATAATAATGCGCCTAATGCATCCCTTGGTTTTTCCCCGTTTTATGTATCTTACATTTTCCATCCCCATCTAGAAACGATCGAAACACCCTCTGTCAAGGTCTCCGCTGCAGGAGCCTTGGCCCAGAAAATACAGCAGGCCCAGAGCATCGCTAGGCAGGTATTACAGTAAGCTCGACAGCACTATAAAGAGCAAGCTGATAAACATCGACGAGATGCTCCCCCTTACAAGCCAGGTGATCTTGTGTGGATCGACAAGCGTCACTACCCCTCCTGGCGACCGTCTTCCAAATTAGATGCTCGGTACATCGGTCCCTATCCTATCCTCCGCCGTCTCAAGACATCACGTATACTGTCCAGTTACCCCCGCACCTTCGTATACATCCCACGTTCCATGTATCCTTATTGAAGAAGGCCAGCCCAGTATCGGAGGCCGCCCTGGCCTCTAGCCCTGACCCTCTTGGGTCGTCGGCTGCCGGCCCTGAGTTTGAGGTAAAGGCCATCCTGGACGCTAAGTTGGTCCATGGCCAGTTACACTACCTCATTGATTGGCTGGGCTATGGCCAGCAGACGGTTCATGGGAACTGGCTACTAGTGTGTCGGCCCTGCGCTTGACTTGGGCCTTCCAACCTCCGGCACCCCCTGAAGCCGGGCCCATCGTGGGCCCTTGGCCGGCGGCCTCGATGGGGGGGTGTATTGTGAGCCCCGCCTCTAGGCGGCGGCTCCGATTGCAGCTCCGGCTTCCCCAGCGGCACTCTTGTGGGGCTCGGGCTGGTGGGACTCCGCCCCCGGCCGGGCAGCAGGGGGCGCCCCCCGTGCTGACTCCGGGTACGATGGACGCTGTTGCAGGACCGGGGGCCACGCCCCTGACACCCGGGCACGCCGTGGGAGCGCCCCCGCCCCTGTTGCAACGCTCGGAGCGGCTGCGAGTGCGCACGGGGATGGGGCCTCCCTCCTAAAAGCCCAGCGCCGGCTGCAGCACAGCGCTGGTGATCATAGAGAAACCGGCCCCCTTGCGATTGATTGCGTGAACGCTTTTGTTTTGCATGCAGAGGAGAGTGAGACTTGCCTGACTTCGA
>QEPC01006625.1:1442804-1490861 GCA_003113815.1 Sphenodon punctatus | reverse complement strand
CAATTTATTATCCAACAACTCTGGTTGCAGTGTGGGTTGCGCTGAATCACTGATCACTTCTAATTCTACTTCCTCCTGGCCCTCTCTATTCCCTTTAATACCTATATGATCTTCACCTTGCGCCCCCAACTCCATAGCTTGTTGGGAGTCGAATTCAAGATTAACCAAGTTTGTTACCACTTCTAAAGCTGGACCAGGTACTGGCAAAGGTACCCCTACCATTCCCACAGGCTTGATTTCCAAACCCGATACCCGGGTACCCAGGGGAACCCTATTGAGGGAAGGCCTCAAGAATAGATTTTTCGGGGCCTGATGCTTCTCCAAATTTTCTTGATTAAACCCCCAAACCCTATCAATTGCAACCCCTCTGGTCAGCAAATACTTCCTGGCCTTGAATATTGCTTTCACCCAGCTGTGAGCTGTAAATTGCACCCACAGCCGGTAACCATGTTGTTTGGAAGGGAGTTGCTCGAAACCCAATATAGAATCCCTGGGGATTGGGCTCCTAAGCAGGGCAGATAAATGCAGTATCGTATCTCTCATAGAATCCCACACATGAGCTACCCCGTTTGAATCCCTGTCAATGAACAGATAGATCTCCCTATCCCTTACTATGGGGACCCTCCTTCGCTGCCTAAACGTTTGACCATGGGGAGATCTCTGAGGTATGCTATCGAGACTCCGGCCCTGGGCAATGTTAGGCTGTGGCTCAGGAGTCTCCTTATCCAAGTCAATCAAAAGTTTGGTCATTATCTCACACAATTGTTGCCGAACTATCTCGAATGAACCACTAAGCTCTGTTAGCCGAGTAAACAGAGCATCCACAGCTTTCGCAATAAGACCAGTTTGATGCATTAGATAATTCCTCATTGGATTGTCTTCCATGGTCCACACCCACTTCCCAGGCTCAGTCACAGAGTCCTTGACTTGTGGAGGATTTCCCTGTAATGATCCTCCTGCGGCTCTTCTGAATCAGCTAGACAAGCAAAGCGGTTCCAAGAAATAAAAGCACCGCTTGCTACGTCCTCCTCAGAGTTCCTGATGAATTTAGCCGGAAGATGTTCCTCCAAGTCTAAGGAGGAAATATCTCGTCCCCTTTTTTTTCTCCATGGCTCCCCCACCCTACCAACAGAATCCCCTCCTAATATAAAAACTCCTGCTCCTCTGTGCTGTCCGTCAGTCCTCTTGTCAGGGGAGGGGCGCCCACAGCCACGAACGGCCCCACCAATGGGAAACACCCTTTGGTGTCGCCCTTCAGCTGCCGCCCAAGGGCTGGCGCCCAAGGGCACCCAGGCCTTGCTTAAATACCTGATTAGAAGGGAGGGAACTCCAATGACTGGCAGGCAGCTCCAAGCCCAGCAAGAAGTAGCCCCTTCTCTCCTTCCAGCTTCCACCCCCTCCACAGACAGTCCAAGGGCACCCAGGCCTTGCTTAAGTACCTGGTTAGAAGGGAGGGAACTCCAATGAGTGGCAGGCAGCTCCAAGCCCAGCAAGAAGCAGCCCCTTCTCTCCTTCCAGCTTCCACCCCTCCACAGACTGCTATTTGTGTGAGCCTTGCAACTATCCAAACTAGGTTTTTTCTCTGAGCAACCTTTTGCTTCCTCTGTGAGTGTGTGCTGGTCATAAAAGTATAAGGAGATTATTATTATTATTATTATTATGACATTTATATAGCGCCAGTCGTATGACCTGGTGCTGTACAGAACACAGAACTAGACGCGGTCCCTGCCTGTGGCTTACAATCTAAAAGACAAAAGGGGGGGAGACGGAGAGGGGACAGTGGGAGAGACATGGGAGAAGACAAACAAACATTCAAGCGGATGCAAAATCTCAGGTGCGTATGCTTGGCTTGGTTACAAAGAGGTTGGTAGCAGCAGTCAGCAGAGGAGGGAAGACAGTAAGAGTAAGGGGAAAGACTAGCAGGCATTGGGAAAGGCAGCAAGGAAAAGATGGGTTTTGAGGAGGGATTTGAAGGAGCGGAGCGTGGAGGCAAGGCAGATGTGGGCAGGGAGGGAGTTCCAGGCATGGGGGGCAGTGAGGGAGAAGGGTTGAAGGTGGTGAGGCGAGCAGGAGAAACGAGGGAGAGTGAGGGAGGGGACAGAGAAAGAGTGGAGAGTGCGTGCAGGAGTGCGTAGGAAAATTAGGTCCGAGAGATAAGGGGGAGCTTGGTCGTGGAGCGATTTGAACATGAAAACCAGGAGTTTAAACAGGATACGTTCAGGAAGGGGGAGCGAGTGAAGGGAGAGGAGGAGAGGCTGCACGTGGTTGAAGCGATGGGCAGAGTGAATGACCTTGGCAGCGGAGTTTTGGATTGCGATAAGGGGGGACAGGTGAGAGGCCAGCAAGGAGGAGGTTGCAGTAGTCGAGATGAGAGGAGAGGATGTCTACTGTGCATTAGTGGATGCAGATTATATTAGAGACCCAGAGCTGTTTAATGGATATACTGGAAACAATGAGGTTCAAATCCCCACTCAGCCATGAAGCTCAGTGGGACTAGTCACTCTCAACCTAGTCTACCTTATAGGGTGGTTGTGAGAATAAAATGGTAAAATCCCCATGCCAGTCTAGTCACTTTGAACATTATTTTCTCTTCATTTGAATACCCTGACTTAACCAATGAAGATGTTATAGGGGATTGTAGAATTCTTGCTATTGGCAAATTCAGGGTTGTGGTTGCAAATGTCGTGATAACACAGCGAAAGCCGAGAGTTAGCAAGGCTATCATCTATTTTGCATCTCTAGGAACTTTGCCAAAAATCATAATGAGCCTTTATCCCCCTGGATGGTCCCGTTGACCAAAATCTGAGGTCCTGGCTCATGTACTATCAAGGGCACGTTTCCCTTGCTCCAATAGCAGAAGTGGTGGAAATGGCGGCTTGACTCTTCATGGTTGCAGGGGCATATCCCCAGGGCGCCACCTCTGACAAGAGCCTCAGTACAGGAGTCTGAGAACTATATGAGACTTCAGAGCCAGCAATTACCCACCTCTTATCTACATTATTTATTTCCCTCTTAGGCCCCAGAGATTGAGGGCGGGAGGTGTCAGAGGGCATCACACCCTCACTTTCTAAACAAGGGGAACCATTGACCCACTTCTAAGGACTGGAGCAGTGCAGGCCCGGGACAGAGGGAAGCAGCCTGTTACTGTGCCTTTGAGCAGAACACATTGTTCTCCCTGCTTTCAGCATTGTCTTGAGTTGTGTTCACATGCTGTGAGTAGAGGCAGCAAAGTTCATAGCTCAGAAAACAGTTGCCAGCAATGGGTTATGGCAAGGCAGGATTTCTGGGGGGCCAGAGGGAGGGCTTTAGGTGGAAGGAGTGGAATCAAATACCCTCCTCACTTCCAGTGCCACCAAGCCCCTAGCTGGAGGGGGAAAGGATGCAGAGGTAAGTTTTATGTGGGTCTCCCCACATCCACTTCTTTCTTTGCAGAGGGAAAGGGAATTAGGGCTGTCACTTCTTGTGGTTTGACTCCACCCCTGAGACTCCTGTTTTAGCCTATGAGAGTTGGGGTCAAACCATGAGCAGTAGGGATGGGCGAACGCGGTTCGGAAGTTCGGACTTCGGCCCGAACTCGGCCTGTTCAGATGACCGAACGCGAACACAAACATACCGAACAGAACCGAACACTGAACGGCGAAATGGCCGAACAGTTCGGTCAGTTCGGATCGCGTTCGGGTGGCAAAAAAAGGTTCACTGTAAGGTGACAGGGAGGGGTAGTGCTAGTCACTGAGGAGCAGACTTCAAGGCACCAGGGGTGGAGAGGCTTGCAAGAAATGAAACTATCTGCCTCCCCCCTTCCCAACACCTTCTGAGCTAGTCACTGTTCCTGAACAGCAGGCATTGAGTAGGATTATTAGATTGCTTTAAGTTTCATTTCAGTTTTGTACTGAAATGAAACTTAAACCTTAAACTGAAACCTTGTGTTTGTGATTCCCCCCCCCCATCCCATATAGAGAGAGATAGAGAGATAGGTTAGGGATAGTAGTTGTAGGAGCTAGCTTAGTGATAGAGATAGCGTTAGTGATTTAGTTTTAGTGTTTGTAGAAGTAGGTCTGTGTACTTATTAGCTAATCCATTTAGTTCATAGCATTTAGAATAGTTAATAGCAGTTAGATTTAGTGTAGATAGATATATATAATATTAGATAAAAAAATAAAATAAAAAAAAGCCATATAAAAACAAAAAAACCAAATAAAAAACAAAAGAAAACCATATAAAACCCAATAAAAAACAAAAAAACCCACCCATAACATTTCCTGAATGGCCGAACAGAACGGCCGAACCTGAACCTGGCGAACTAACCGAACTGCCGAATCGAACGGACGAACCGAACGCAGCCGAACCGAACAGACGAACCGAATGCAGCCGAACCGAACGCAGCCGAACCGAATGCAGCCAAACCCAAACCGCAATCTGTTCGCCCATCCCTAATGAGCAGTAGCAACCCTAAAGGGGAGGCCTGCTAAAGCTCATTTCTCACACACCAATTTAAAAAAATTTTTTTTTAAAGTGCACCATAGCACAAACGCTCATCAGGTGTAAATAGACAGACAGCAGCTCCACATTTTCCCACGCAAGTCCCCAGTTTTACCTGTCTGAAGAGTGCCCAGCAGATGTTCAACATGGAGCAGGCTGCAACTGCTCCAGGGCAGCCCTACCTGGGGGGCTCCGGAAGACCCAGGCGCACACCAGCCATACCCAGGTCAATGGGCAAAAACAAAGCTGCTGTCTGTCTGAGCAGCCCCTGCAATCCAGCCTACCAAATGGCCAGAAAGGCTCCCAGAGCAAGCACGGGCATCTTGGCTCCCTGCTTCCACACTTAAAGGAGCATGCACAAGAAAGATCCAAACGTCTAAGCCCAACATGGGAACCCTGCAAGGAGCATAGAGGGCAGAGCCTGCAGAAGTCCAAAGGGGCAGAGAAGCGGCAGCACCCGCCAGCTCCCAGTCCCAACCAGCTGCTGCTGCTGCGACGGCGGCGGCAGCATCTCATTGCCCTAATTGCCAGAGATGCGGCTCCTGTGCAGGGTGTGGGGTAGTGATCAACACGGGATGGGGGTTGGTCCACCTGTCTGTGTGTTCTTGACCCAGGGCAGGAAGAATGTATGTTCGTCCTGTGGTTTTTCTAATGGGTGATTAGCACTCCAGCTGAGTGGGTGCTCTGTGGCTGTTCCACTCGGCAGACACAGACCCCACCCCTCCAGCTGGGCTTGTTTAAAAACAGCCTCTAATGCCAGTCTTCTCCCTGGCACGCTATTGTGGAGTCCTCCTTTCTTTTTCTTTTTTGTTACCCTTGGGGTTCGTTTCTGTGTCCCGCCCCCCGTCAGCTGTTAGCTGCTATCCGTTACCTGTACTGGGGATCCCTGTGGACCTTTGCACCCCTTGCTCAGCCGGCTCCCAGCCAGTGTCTGTGATCAGCCCCCACCCCCATGATGCCTCCGTGACTGTTTGTGACTGGGGTTCCCTTGCTCGTGCCACCCTGCATCCCCTTGTTGGGGGGGCACCATCAGCTGTCCATGACATGGGGCTCACTTCCCTCACTGGCTGTGCATTACCATCCGGGACCGGTTGTCTTGCTGTTGGGACCTGCCTCTGCCCTACCCACTGTCTTCCTCAGATTGGTGGATCGTCCCCTGTGACCCTGCTCTGTCACTGTGTGGACCCCTGTCTGTTCAGCGGCCTGTGTTGCTGTTGGGTGCCTCGTGCTGCCTGTGCTGTCCCTGGGGTGTTGGGTGCCTGCTCCCGTGTCCCACTCTGTTTCGGCCCAGTCCCCCTCCTTTTTTGTTGCCCGTTGTTGGCCTCAGCTCCCCTCCCCCGGTGCCCTTGCCGCTGTGTGTTGGACTGCCTGGTGTGGTGTTCCCCATCCCCCCTTGTGTGCCCCTGTGTGTCTCCCCCTTGCTCCCTTTTGGCTGTGCGTGTGCACAGCTCCGTCCATGGCTTCCTTCGCCCTGTTGTGTGTGCGCGGCTCGGCCGTTCACCTCCCTCCTCCCCCTCCCTTCTCGTTTCCCTTGCATGGGCAGTGGCTAGTGGAGCTTTTGGCTTCCTTTGCCCTCGGTTGGCCATGTCTGTGTCTTGCCCCACCCTGGTGGCTTCTGGGGGTTCTTGCCATGGTCCGGGATCGGTGTCACGTCTGTTGCGCTATCCCGGATCGTGGCCTGGATGTCTGTTTCCTTGCTGTGGTCCCGCTCCTATCATGTCTGTTTGGGGCCTGTCGGAACCACGGGTCGGGGTTGGGTGGCTAGCCACGGTTGGGGATCCACTGTGGTGACCTGGGAGCGCGTCACATCTGAAATTACCCACACGTGTTTTGTTGCATGTTTGAGCTGTTGCCCTTCTTTGTAAATTTTGGCAACTATGCCTTTGGTTCCACTATGCCTCAATAATAAATTTTCCACACACACCCCCGCCCCCCGCTGGCCTAGCAAAACTTTAAATATTTTTTTAGCATTAAATAGGCGTTTTAACTGTAAGTGAAAGAATATAAAAGGGGTTCACTGCCTTTCTGCACCCTGGTGAAATAGGTCCCTTTCTAAAAGGGCTTCGGCTGCTTTTCTGCACCCTGGTGAAGCAGATCCCTTTTAATTCTCAGGACCAAGTGAAAATACTACTGTTTTGAGAGGGTGGAGAATTACTCCTCTTTCTATTTCTAATAATGACTCTTTTGTTTAATCAAATAGACCTTTTATCCAATGATAGCAGAACAATTTAACATACTAATTATAATGAAGCATTTGCACCTTAACATATAATCCCTCACCTACTCTTGACTACTTCAAACACATAAACAGCATGTATTCTTACGTGATCAGAGGTCCACGGTCTGGTTTCAGAAGGAGGGCAGGAAGGGGGCCCAAACGCCTTGAGAAAAAGAGAGCCTAGCTGTGGAGCAAGTTGCAGAACTTCCTAAGGAGAAGTTCCAAAGTGGGCACAATCACCAATCCTGTCGGCGCTCTAATCAAAGAGCTAACGAAACAGGTACCGTGAAAGGCAACTTCTCTGTCTGGGGCTAGCCTTTTTATCCAGTGACTGCCTTATGATTATTCAGAGTGCGGGGTTGTCAGTGCTAAACCTGTGGAGCACTCCCATTGGTTGCTCAGATCGGGGGTACCTTCTGCCTAGTAATTGGCTTAGGGGTTTGCCCTGACCGATAGGGTTCTACCCCTCCTCCTTCCAGAGGGAGGGCCTGACTCCCTGGCCCTGAGCACCCCACAACCCCCTCTTGGAGGCACCTTATTGTCTGACCAATTCATCTTGATCTCTGGTACCATTTGGTTCTATCAGCCTCTGACCTTCCCACTGTCCCCGTGAGTTATAAACTATCCAGTTTTGCTTGGGAACACAAGGTCTCTGCTTTCTCTCAGGCACCTAATAGACAGGAATATTGCCTGCTTCACACCAGTTCACATACTGTCCTGTAATTTACTTCCTCTCTGACCGTTTGACCGTTTACTCCTCACACATTTGTTCTTTATCTAAGTCAATGAATCAATGCATATGCTAACTAATATCTTAATTAACTTACAACATTCTATATAATCTTAAAAGCAAAAACCAAACTAATGCCTTACCTAACTTAACATTCTATGTAATCTTAAATGAGCATAATGGGTTACACAAAAGTTTCATTCAGTTACAATATCATGATTATATATCCAGTGTACTCTGGTTACATTTCAGCAAAGAATAGGTTATAATAGCATTCAATGTCTGTTCTGGCATATTTGTGTCAAAAGAACCACTTTTGCTTTGGTTACATTGTAGCAAGGAAATTGGCATCTTTGTTGGGCCAAAATCATATCACAACGTAAGTACTGGAGGAAATCTGTTTTATTTTGAAACCTCATCTCCATTGCCTGTTGTGTCATAATTTTTCCTTCTTTAAACAGGCGTTCTGCCCTAATGAGGCCTTTTTCGTTCAATCCCTTCCTGAGGTCTGGTGTCATTTCCTTGTCCATTATCTCTTTACATTCAATAGGAGTGAATGGAGATATACCTTTTCTGGAGCCCATTTTTCTAAGCACCCACTCCCAATTTTTAACACTTTCTCAGCAAAGGAGTGTAGCTTGCATGAGCTTGTGTTTATTTCCACTTTGTCCACCAGAAGTTCTCTAAAATTATTGACCCCGAGGGTAAAAACCCACTCCAATTTTTTTAAATCTTGGGACCATTCTTGTATTGGTCTTAATGCTGCTGTCCGTAGGTACAACTCTATATCAGGCATATAAATTCCTCCATTATCCTTTGGTTTATGTAAGGTTTTTCTGTTCACTCTAGATTTTTTCCCTTCCCAAATGATTTTTGCAACCAACTGCTTGCGTTGCCTAAAGAAAGAATCTGGAATATTGATCGGTAGAGAGATAATTTTGTATAAGAGCTTAGGCAACACAATCATTTTAAATAAATTGAGTTTACCCATCCAGGAGCAGGCCAAATTACACCACATGGATGCCTCTTCTTGTACTTGTTTTAATATTGGGGGGAAGTTGGTTTTAAACAGGTGATTAATGTCCTAGTCAAGAGTACGCCTAAATATTGGATTTCTGTCTCTACTTCTATAAAAGGAAGTTCCCTTTTTAACCTAGCTTTTTATACTTCATCCCTGGCAAAAATTAATGCATATGACTTCTGATAGTTTATTTTGCAGCCTGAGGTCTCACTAAACTCATCTATTAACGTCATGAGAGGTGGGATAGCCTGAATTGGATTTGAAATGTATAACAGCATATCGTTGGCAAAGAGGGATAATTTATGTTCCAATTTGTCCACCTTGATGCCTGTAATTGCTGCCTCTTGTCTAATAGCACATGCCAGTACCTCAAGCACTATATCAAACAACAGGGGAGACGACAGGCATAACAAAACTATGGGTTTCCCACAGTGATCCTGTGCCCAAATTGGCCACTGAACTACAGAAACATAGACCCAAAGGTGCCAGAGGACACAGAGACTTAATTCTGTCTCTCTGTTTTACAATATAAGACAGCCACTATAGCTAACAAACATGAATTCTTTAATTAATATTCCATCATTTTTAAAAACAAACAAACAATGGTATGGACCCATTAATACAATAATACTGAAAAATACACATCAACAATAATAAGTAATAAGTATACAATTCTACATACAATTTTTTTTTTGTATGTATTCATACAAAATTCATTGTGGGCGAATTTTTTTGAATGTATAATTGTATACTTATTGTTGTTGTGTATTTATCAATATGATTGTATGAATGGGTCCATACCATTGTGCTTTTTAAAACAAAATTTAATGGAATATTGATTAAAGAATTCATGTTTGTTAGCTATAGTGGCTGTCATATTGTAAAACAGAGAGACAGAATTAAGTCTCTGTGTCCTCTGGCCCCTTTGGGTCTATGAGACAACAGGCATCCCTGTTGAGTTCCTCTTGTAAGAGTAAACTGGTTGGTTAGCTGACCATTTACAATTAATTGTGCTCTTGGTCATTTGTAAATTGCCTTTACCCATTTGACAAAGGGTATTTTCAGATGTTACGAGATCACGGTGAACCACGGTGAATACCCACCTGTGGTCACCGTGTCTCGAACGTCTGTTTGGCGGCCGCCAGATGTTCGCCACGGTGAATACCCACATGGGATCAATTTGAACCACGCTTCCCAGGCTAGCCGGGGGAATGTCCCGGGAAGCATGGTCAAAAAGATCCCCAGCGGGGACCAAAAAAAAAGTCACGTTTGGCCGGTTGCCACGGCCCGGGATCCCCGGCGGGATCCCGGGCCATGGCGCTTCCGGCCCGACGCGGCGGCCCCGCCGCCTGCCTGTCTCCCTGGAGGGCGGGCGGCGGGGTGCATGGAGGGGGCGGGGCCGTGCGGCTGCACGTTGGTCCGCGCAGCCCCGCCCCCTCCCATATTCCCCGCCGGGATCTTCCCGGCACGTCTTCTATGGCGTTACAGGGTGATCCCGGGAGGGAATGATTTCGGTGATTTCGGTACGGGGCCAAAGGGCCCCGTAAAGTCTGAAATCACCCACAGTTGCCCTGGAATCCCCACTTAATACCTCAAATAAACGGACTGGTTCTAGATGATCAAAAGCCCTCTTGGCATCAGTCGAGATGTGCATTGCGGGCTCCCACTGTGCCTTGGTCCCGAGCTCCGGGGGGCCCCCGTTCCAGGGCTGCCTGTGTTGCTGTGGGGGTGTCTGTGTGGCCAATTCTGCTGTGGGGGTTGTGGTTGCCGTTGCCTGAGTCCTGCCCTGCCCCTTTGCCATTTCCACCCCCCCCCTGTGCCCGTTGTGCCTTGTCCGGGCACCCGTGTTCCCCTTCCCTTCCTTTCCCTTCTGTATGTGTGTGTGTGTGTGTGTGCCCCTGGGTGTGTGCTTGTGCTGTGTATTCCACTGTGGCCCCGCTGTCTGTGTGCCTGTTGTGTGTGGTACCTGTCCGGCTCTTTTCCCTCTCCCCCCTCCCTTCCCGTTTCCCTTGTGTGGGCATTCCCTTGTGTGCCTTTTGGCTTTGTTTGCCCTCCGGCGGCCATGTCTGTGTCCCACCCCTGCCCGGTGATTTCTGGGTGTTTTGACCGCGGCTAGGAATCGGTGTCATGTCTGTTGCGCTGCCCCGGCCCATGATCTGCCGGCTCAATTCCTTGCCGTGGTCCCGGTCCCGTCACGTCTGTTCGGGGCTTTTATTCGCCCTGGGGGGTGGTTATTCGGTTCACCCCCACCGGGAATCCACTGTGGTGAACCGGGCGCCTGTCACGTCTGAAATCACCCATGGTTGATTTTGACCCCATGTGGGTATTGACTGTGGTGAACATCTGGCGGCCGCCGAACAGACATTCAGGGCTCTTTGGCCCCACTGCGGGATTGACTGTGGTTCACTGTGGTTGACTGTGATCTCGTAATGTCTGAAAATACCCATTGTCTGATCCAAGTCTTTGTGGGGTAAATCCGTCTTGGTCTTTATGGATGATTTCCCCTACAATGGCGGCTAGTCTATTTGCTAAGCTTTTAATAAATATCTTTAGATCGCATGTTGGGGTCGGCATAATCCACTGGATTGTCCCCATTGTGCGTGTTAGAATAAAATGTAAAATCCCTTTACTTGCATATGTGGTGGGAGTGTGAAAAAGTGGCACCTTTCTGGGAAAAAATATGGGTAATAATTAATGAGATTGCTGGGGTAGAAATTCCCTTTCAGCCTGCAGTTGCAATATTGGGTCTCTCCCTGACAACAGTGGTTATTAAAGAAAGAATGAAAACATGTCAGCAAATCCGCTTAGCTGCATTGCATACTATCTTAATAAACTGGAAATCAGGCAAGGATATATCTGTGGGTACATGGGTAGCCAGAATGTGGTACACCATTACAATGGAAAAAATTGTGGCTGAAATTAAAGATAAGATGAACGATTTTTATTCAGTATGGTTACCTGTATGGGAAATAATAAAAAGGAAAATTAAAGCGACAAAGGGAGTACCCAATGTCCTGCTTACAGACTTGTATTAGGATTTTTTTTATTAACAAAATCAGGGCTAAAAGGAAAAATGACAGATGCCCGGGATACATAGAGGGTCTTGGTATTGCAGCGCTGAGGGGGTGGTTGGGAGGTATATTGTTTTTTGTTTTATTTAAATATTGGTCGTTGTCATCATTGCGGTGCGTACATAGTTGTTACATTCTCTGCAGTGTGTGTTGCAACTAAATCCACGTTTTTGAAGGTGAATGAGCTAGGTTTTTACTGCGGAGAATGAAGGAAAGGATCATCTGAACTGGTCATGGCAAGATGCTCACATGCTGGAAGGGTGGAGGACGGGACCTCCCACTGTGAGTTTTTTATTTTATATGGGTTTGGGGTGCTGGATGTATTCTGTAAAGAATATTGTTCATATGTTACGTATTCTTTATAATAATAAAAAGTTTTTTAAAAATAAAATAATAAAATGTAAAATCCCTAACCTTGGGATTGTAGTGTCTCCAAATATCTATCAGGCCATTTTTCTCCATCAGGTCTCTTATTTCTCTTCGCCATGGCTTTACTGGGTCTTTTCGGGAGTGATACAAGATTGCCAGGGGGGTGTTTAAATCACCCTGCAATACTAGCTCATCTTGTATATTCTCCATCATTATAGGGATATACCTGCAGAAAAAGAGGTCAGTTTGCTCATTTGGGGCATAGTAACTAGAGTGATTTTTCTGCCCCTCTAGGGTACCCATTACTAATATGAACCCTCCCCTCCTCGTCTTTGACTGTTTCTTCAGCTACAAAATTTAGCTTGGGCAAAATCCCAATAATTACACCTGCTTTTTTTCTTTTGGGCACATGATGTGAACATCAATCCCACATTTTTTGTGTTAGATCTATGTAGATCCTTCTGGAGCATGCGTGGGTGTCTTCAGACGTTACGAGATCACGGTGAACCACGGTGAATACCCACCTGTGGTCACCGTGTCTCGAACGTCTGTTTGGCGGGCGCCAGATGTTTGCCACGGTGAATCCCCACATGGGGTCAGTTTGAACCACGCTTCCCGGGCTAGCCGGGGGAATGTCCTGGGAAGCGTGGTCAAACGGACCCCGGGCAGGGACCAACAAAAAGTAAAGTCTGGCCGCGCGCCACGGCCCGGGATCCCCGGCGGGATCCTGGGCCATGGCGCTGCTGGCCCGACGCGGCGGCCGCACTGGCCCCGCCGCCCGCCCGTCTCCTCGGAGGGCGGGCGGCGGGGTGCGTGGAGGGGGCGGGGCCGTGCGGCTGCACGTTGCGCCGTGCGGCCCCGCCCCCTCCTGGGTTCCCCGCCGGGATCCCCCCGGCACGTCTGATATGGCGTGACGGGGCGACCCCGGGGGGGAATGAAGCCGGTGGTTTCGGTACGGGGCCAAAGGGCCCCGTAGCGTCTGAAATCACCCTGTGTCTCCTGAAAATAAAAGATGTCAATGTTTTGTTCATAAATTAAGGACTTAACCCTTTTCCTCTTAAATGGCGAGTTAAGACCCTTGACTTTCAGGGTCATGAATTTAAGCATCATACATTGAACTGGTCATGGTGTATTCTGCCATAATTCAGTACCTTTGCATAAACCTCTGATCTATTGGTTCCAAAACTCCACTCATCTAAGCATTGAATCATCTCATCAAGCAACCTGTATGTAAAACACTTGTTGAAAATAGACATAAAACTGAAATTAAAATAAACCTGTTCAAAAAACATCTTACTTCTCCCTAGGGGGCCTGGAAATGGAGTATCAACTACAATTAACAATAATATAAAACTGTAGTGACTCCCTAGAGTAGTACTGTAAACCCTCCTCTCACCTTTCCCCTTTTAACAATTAAATAATATATCAACAAAAATATCAACGGTTGAAGACCACGGTTTGGGGCAGGAAAATATAGGGTGATTTCAGAAGTGATGTGGTGAATGTCCACCGCAGTCAACCTCAGTCAAACGCGGGTGGTGGTGAAAGCGCCGTGCATGTTTGTTTGCTCGCATCCAGATGTTCACCACAGTCAAACGCAGCCCGGGGGGAAGCTAACCACGCTTCATGAGGTCGGGGCGGGAGGAGGTCCAGAAGTGTGGTGAACGGTCACCACGGCAGGGGTGAATGAAAAGTAACTTCTGAATGGAAACCCGCAGCCGCGGTGGAAGGAATTGACCCCAGCCGCGGTGCATTCTGGGGCTCAAACTGCGGTCCATGTCTCCACTGCATGTCTGTTGTGTTCCGCCGGCCCATGTTCTCTCTGATTGCCCCCGGGCGGTGGTCACGATCCTGTCACTTCTGTTGGGGCCGCACGTGTCACCACAGCCCACGGTGAATCCGTTCACACTGGGGTGGGATTCACTGTGGTGAATTGGAACTTGTCACTTCTGAAATCACCCATAATTGCTAAATTGAAAGGAGTGGACTTCCTAATGTCTAAAACGGAAGATTTAGAGAACAGGAGCAAGAGGGCGAACCTGACGTTTGTAGGGGTGAAGGAGGGAATGGAGGAAATATGGAGCAGCTTTCCAGCCTCATCTCTGTAATGTTGAGCTGGAGAGCGCTACGAGCCAGACCCAAGGATTCAGAGCCCCCGCGCACCCTCATAGCAAAATTTGTAAGGTTCAGTGAAAAAAAAGGAACTGCTCGTTCTAGCCAGAAAGAACAGGCAGATAGAGTTCCAAGGGTGCAAAAATCAAGATTTTCCTGGATTATGCGAATGAAACAGCAGCTAAACGGCAGAGATGAGCTAAATATATGCCCACTCTGGTAGAGGAAGGGATGAAACCCCAAATTTGGTTTCCAGCTCGCCTCTCCATACTTCTGAACGGCAAAAGAAGGGTATTCCAAGATCCTGAGGAGCTGGAATCCTTTATAGTCTCCTCAAGTGCAGGAAAAATACACCAAATGAACAATAGGGGGCTCCAGTGTAAGACTATACTGCTCTCTGTGTGACTACTACTAGTAAGGCATAAAGCCATTTCACATAAATCATGGGATCCTTTCTCACAAGACAAGGGACACTCTCACAAGACATGGGTCTCAGACACTGGGCTTAGCATAGAGCGTCCTTTGCAAGTGATGAATATATTACATAAGAAGGAGAGCCCTCTCATGAGAGAAGAGACTCTATAGCAAATTTACAAAGAAGGATATCCCTCTACAGGATAAAGGAACTTTTGGTAAACCAGAGCTCCTTTGCTACAGAATAAAAACTGAGTTTGTAGGACATGGAAATTTGACATAAGAACTGGATGCATTTCACAAGAGAGGAGTACTCTGCATATGATAGCCAATAGCGGCGGCTCTAGCCTGAGGGCGCCTGGGGCAGTGCCATGCCCCTGCTTTCCCCCGTCCCCCCGGTGCCACTGACACAAAGCGCTCACTGACTGAATGCTCTCTATCTGCGGGCGGCTGAAATTGACATCGGAGCGCCGTGCTGCTCTGACTGCTGCAGCTTGGCTTGCAGTCAGAGCAGCGCAGCACTCCGATGTCAATTTCAGTCACTGGCAGAGACAGAGCGCTCAGTCAGTGAGCGCTAACCTCCGTCTGGACTCCTTCTGGGACTCCAGAGTCTGGATTCCCAGAAGGGACAAACTTGGACTGAATGTGCGCCCGGCGGCTGAGCGTTCAGTCCAAGCACGCCGCTGGGAAATGAAATTTCCCTGAGTGGCAGCTTTGCATTGAGTCCTATGGGCTCAATGCAAAGCCTCACCTGGGTGTTCAGCGGAGGCGCTCAGTGGTGAGATGTGCTGCAGCGCGCATGCTTGAACTGACTCAGTCAGTTGAGCATGCGCGCCGCAGCACATCTCGCCACTGAGCGCCTCCACAACGCAGTGAACTGCCTGGTGCCAGTCCCTGCGCGACAACAACGGTAAGTAAATGCGCATGGGGGGGGGACTCGGGGAGCAGAGGCTGGGGGCCTGGGATGGAAGGGGGGGAGGGTGTGTGAGACTGGGGAATGTGGGGGACGGGGGTGTGTGCATGCCCCAACTGTGGCGCAAAGGCGCTTACCAGTTATGCTCTGTGCGGATGACTCTATACTCCTGTCCCAAACTGCAACTGGTCTTAGGAGACAATTAGAGCTGTTTGGGAAGTATTGTGTAAAGGAATCACTGACGGTAAACTATTCTAAGTCCAAAACTCTTGTGGTGAGTGCTAAGGCCAGGAAAAGACCTGAGATTTGGTCCATGGAAGGGAGGATCATAGAACAAGTTAAGTGCTTTAAGTACTTGGGGGTTATTATTTCAGCCTCTGCCTCTTGGAAAAGCCACTTTGGTCAGGTTAAGGCCCAGGCAAGGAAGACTGCTGTGGTAATTCTGAAATGTTATTATGGCCAGGGTGGCCGAGTGGTCTCTCCAGCGCTTTCCCTGTTTAGGGCTAAGGTGCTTGCCCAGGCCTTGTATGCGGCCCCGGTATGGTGTCTGGCTTATCTGAGCAAACTGGAATCCATTCAGAATGGGTTTTTGGCCTCCATCTTGGGCATGCCACGTGGCTCTCCCCAGGTGATTTCCCGCCTTGAGACAATTTCAGAGCCTGTAGAGGTTCTTGCAATACAACAAACGATAAACTATTGGACTAGACTAGTCTCGGCACCCCCGGAGAATTCTCTTTTGAACATGGCACTAAAGTGTGGGTTATTGGACCCATGGCAGGTGCAAGTAAAAGTTCGGTTGGGGTTTTCGCAAGAGGTTTTGAGGGAGGTGGGGGTCAAGGCTTTTAAGAAGTTAGTCCATCAGAAACTTCGTGATCAATCCTGGCAGATGGAACAGGCGCTGCTGGTCTCCCAGGCGGTGGTGCCAGGGATTGAAATTCACAACCCACAATCATTGGAACCCAATTACCTTTTTGCTTGGCAGGACTCAGCAAGGCGCATGGCCTTCTTTAAACTTCAGAGTAATTTTTTCCCCTCAGCCCTGGTGGCTGGAAGATTTGAGGGGATTCCCTAAAGCTCAGAGGGTATGCCAGCTGTGTGATATGGGGGAAATAGATACAGTACCCCATATTTTATTGAGATGCCCCACTTTGTAGGGAATGCGCCTAAAATATCTGGGGGAAACTCTCTCGGAATTAAATGCCAGAGCCAATGTTTGGCTGCTGCGTAGACTGCTGAGCCCCAATGACAATGCCACAACTAGAGCAGTGGCAAATTTTGCTTTTGCTGTCCTGGTGGCAAGCGAATCAATCTTAAAACAGCCTGTTTGCGAACCGTTTTGCTATGATTTTAAGTTGCTACCTTGGTTGTCGGGGGACCACTAACATGATTGTACTTGTTTGGAAAACCTTGTGAATATTGTTTAATGATTTGTTCTTTGGGCAGTTGCTTTGGTGTTTTTAATATGCCGTCTGTCGATGGTTTTAAAATTTTGTAATCCATAAATTGTAGCAGCCTATCAGGCTACACAATAAATATTATTATGATTATGCTACAGGGAATAGTTACGGATAAAGATTAAATGAGGACATATTTTTATGCCTCATTGTTAAAATACTGCCTGAAGGTATTTTGTTAGCTGATTTTTCATTGCCATCTCTAAGTCCTTTTCTTTTATATTTTTGTCACTGGGTGGGGATAGCACTTTTGGCTGCAAGTGCGGGAGGAGTAGTTCCCTTCCACTTCTATTCACTGCGCATGTCAAGTGCGCCTCAATCCTCCTCCTTTCTGGGGTGGCAGGATGCATCACCTGTGCTGCCACTACTGCTGAGGTGGCTTTAAAAAAAAAAAAAAAAAGCAACGAAAGCTCAGAAGTTCATCATGGTAATAAAAGTTCACCAAACCAATGAAATGCAAAGAACCTTTATTTAGCATCACTCCATAGTCTATAGATACAAATGCGCACTAGAGGTCATTTTCTCATTACAATAACTAAAAGCTAGTTAATCTAAAAAAAAGATTGGAAAAAAGTTGTCAGGTGCACGTGACCCCCCCCCCCCTCCGCCCCCTTCAAAAGCCAGAGGTGAATCCTTGACACACAGACCCCTTGTTCAGTTTCGTACTATTTGAGAGGCAGGAGCATGAACTACTCCCTTCAGCCAGTAGAGGGAGAGTTTAGACAGAGACCACTCAGGATGGAACTCACTGGCCAAGTAATTTTAGAAGGCTGTAGTGAATTAGCAGAGCAGCTGGGTAGCTAGGTTCTACATCTACCACACTGAAGTCTTGGAATTCTATTCATCTAGCCTCCGTTAGCTTAATGAAGTAGCAGCTTATGTGCCTTGTGGAGCAGAGAAGCAGGACCTTGGCTCAAATAAAAAATGGTAAGTTAGATGGTAATATGGACCCCAACGAGTATGTGATATTCAGACTTCTCTCCTTCTCTCCCTCAACCTTAGGAAATACATCCCATGGCTACAGGGATACTGGCTGGGAAACAGACCCACCCATCCCAAGGGGAGAAGGCCTGGTTCCAGAACAGCCTTTCTGAGTTCTGCATGCTGCCCCTATCTGAACTGTGACCACACTGAGAGGTCGCAACACAGCTGCCATTTTAGACAAGGCAACTGCCAGAGGCCAAAGGAGACAACATGCAGACCGCTGACCATCCTCCTCCCAGATGTTGGGCAGGTGGGGGAGGAGATGTAGGGCTAGCTCAGGGCCCATGCCATCTGGTAGCTGCATTAGCACAGCACTGTGCCACTCCCTCTGCTCTCCTCACAGAAGCCCTGGTCTGAACTCTAGAGTGCTGCTTAATGGGGGGGAGCGGTGCAGGTGAGCAAGGGGGCCCACTCTCCTCCCAGAGACCTGCTGTGGTGCAGTGTGGCACTCCTATGGCTCCAAATGGGACTTCTGTGAGGGGAGAGAGTGGTACAGCACTGCAGCTACCGGTTGCATAGGGGCCCCGCTCTGGCCTCTGCCCATCCCAGAACATTTTGTGGGACCCCTGAGAAAAGAGCAAGTAACTACTAAGTTTTCAAGTGGATGCCTCATCCCTTATCTCCCCCAGCCCCTCCCGGCTAAGATTATGTTCATGTCCTAAAGCTGCTGCAATTTTATTTCGCTGTCAACTAGTACCCATTCTAGTGATTTCAACTACAGTTGGTTCCACTTCATCAGCATAGCTGCTTAAATGGGTCAGAACGTTGGGAATGGGTCGTCACAATACTAGAATTCTGTCTACGGTCGCTTATTTGGATATTTTTACATCTCTGGAGGCAACCCAATAAAGAAACTTCTAGTGTATAAACATTCCTTTCCAATCCTAAAGTCTTTTGGATCATGGCAACCTGCGACCTCACCAGGAATCCTCATCACTGTACCCATAACATTCTAGTTTGCCAACGTAAGTAGTGCCATGCTGGGTTAGCTCAATGGCCCATTGAGCCCAGTATCCTGTCTTAGGGTCTGTTCACATGGGCGTTCCCTCCTCCCACATGTGCGGGGGGGGTGGGGGGTGAGCGGGCAGGGCGCCTGTGCAAACACCACAGCAGGTGTGGTGGGGATGGGTGGCCGGGTGGGGGTGCGTACGTGTCCCCGCACTCCACCTATCACTCATGCACAGAGCAACCAGCTCCAATCCAAGTTGCTCCATGCATGGAGATGGGTGGAGGTGGGTGTGTACCTGTGGGAATGAGCGCACCCCCACTGCGGGCACACACCCATCACCCCATCCACCGCAGCCCGTTTGAAAAGGGCCTTAGACAGTGGCTATTCTCTGTTGCTTTGGAGAAGTACCCAGCAAGTCATAATGGAGTGATCCATTCCCTGTCATTCATTCCAAGCTCTTAGACATACAGGGCCGGCCCTACCACAGGGACAGCTTGAGGCGGCCGCCCTGGGCCCTGCTCCTGGGGTGGGGTCCCACACTCCAGGTCCCCAGCTCCCAGCCTGACAGTGGCCGGGACCTGGGGACCCCGCACGGGGCCCCCCTGGTCCACATGTCCCTTGACAGGCAGCGGGAGGGGGGGACGGAGTGAGGGAGAGGCAGAGGCCCCGCCTCTCCCACACACTGTAAACCCCACCCCCCGCTGCTTGTCAGTCTCGGCCAGGGGAAATGTGGGAGAGGCGGGACCTCTGCCTCCTTCATTCCCCCCGGCTGAGACAGCCAGGCAGCGGAGGAGGGGGAGCCCAGCTGCCAGCGGAAGTGAGAGAGAGGCAGAGGCCACGCCTCTCCCACACTCCCTGCGACTTCTGGTGGCGGCAGATTTAATCTGCCGCTGCTGTGCTTGCTGCCGCAGGAGCCCACCGCAGGGAGCTGTTCCGGCGAGCGGGCCTGGCGTGGGGCCCAGGACTGCAAGGGGTGATACCACAGCGACAGATGCGGAAGGTAAGTGCCCCTGAAATGGCTGGGCTTGGGGATGGGTAGAAAGGAGTGCCCCTCTGCCTGTCCCTGAGCCCAGGCCCAGGTAGTGCCCCCCAACTGTGCCGGGTAGCACCCCGAGCTGGGGAGCGCCCGTAGGCCCGCTGGCCATAGAGGAATGTGACCGGGACTCGAAGAGCAATAGATTGTTGAGCTTTCTGATCACCCATGAATGTGGTGAGTATGCTTCATGATTTGTTCAGAGGGTTAAGTCATTTGGCAGTCCTGGAATCAGGTCATCCAAGAGCTAGAAATGGAAACTCCTGGAATAAGATGTGCAAACAACCCAGGTTTGATACTGGGCAGATTAATACACACACACACACTCCCGCCCTCCCAACGAGAGTTCCTTAAGTATCATGTAGTGAATATTTCCCATAATGAACTCTTCTGATGAACACCTTTCTTTCATGCCTTAATACAGTTTGTCTTTTTAGTAACAGACCCCTGCCTTTCTGTTACTGAGGACCCCACACTGCTCATACAGCTGTTCTATTTTGGGATCATGGGTCATATGACAAATTATCAGCTTTACAAAAATAAGAAGTGTATTACTGGTGTAATAAATACAATTTTTGCAAGCTTTGCATCTTAAATTTTTGGTTACATGGATGTGAAGCTATTTTTGTTCCAAATTGATAAGGAATTTTACTCATTCTGGCATGAACAGTTACCAGCTTAACTAAAGATGGAATTTTAAACCTATTTAGTTAAGCTGTTGTGAAAGTCAGTGTGGATACTCTTAATTCAATTTAAATCTGGTTCATACCTTAACTCAATAAGAAATTGAGTTAAGTACACGGATGTTCTGCATCCGTACAGGATTTTCTCCATCAGTGTAACTCAGGACTAGGGAACCTTTCCTCTTCCAGGGACCACTCTGAAAATTAATACAAGTTCTGTGGACTCCACAGAAGTTGAGGGTGCCTAAGAGTTGTGTAATCAGGATAGGAGAAGGAACATTATTATTATTATTATAAACATTTATATAGCGCCAGTCATGTGACCTGGTGCTGTACAGAACATAGAATTAGACATGGTCCCTGCCTGTGGCTTACAATCTAAAAGACAAAAAAAAAAAAAAGGGGGGGGGAGACAAGGAGAGGGGACAGTGGGAGAGACAGGGGAGAAGACAAACAAACATTCAAGCAAATGCGAAGTCTCAGGTGCGTGTGCTTGGCTTGGTTTACAGAGAGGTTGGTGGCAGCAGTCAGCAGAGGAGGGCCGGCAGTAAGAGTAAGGGGAAAGACTAACAGGCATTGGGAAAGGCAGCAAGGAAAAGGTGGGTGTTCATTATCAAAACTTGAAAGTCTAGATAATCAATCTAGGCTATGGCACCATCCTGTGTGTATTCATCTCTGATCCCTTCCCCTGAGCTCATTCTTGAGTGCTTGGGGGTAGGAAGCAGATCCAGAAACTGCAAATGGGCCAAATAAAAACTAGTCACAGGCAGCACTTAGCCCCCCAGGCCCAAGGTTCCCCACCCTGGTGGGATTTTTAAACCAATGCCTACACTCAAGAATTGCAAAAGCTCATTTCTCTCATTTTTCTGGTTATGGGAACAATTAATTCTGACACAATGGTCATCTGCATGCAGCAACAGGAAGTACAGTCCAACCCATGTGGCCAGTGCATTTTAATTTTGACCCAGTAGTGACACAGAAGAGTCAGCACTATTTCAGTGCATGGTAAGTGCTGAGCATTAACTCTAAGTACCTACCGGTACAAGGGAAGAGAGGAAAAAAGATTGCAAAAGATGTCCACAGTCAGAGGATCTATGCTTATCCATACTTAGAATAGTTAACACCATATTGTGATGGCCACCTAAGTGCCCATGTTTAAAGTCCTACCTACTCAAATTTTGCAAAGTGCCCATTGGTATCAGGCTCATCATTGTATCTGTACGAAGACAACCCTGGCACAAGTTCTGGATGTCTTCAGATTGTTTACAAGATGTTCCTCATGGAGCCACTTGTCAATGGCAGCACTTCAGAAGAGAGATCAGTGAACATCGCTAGCTTTAGGACCTGTCTAATGAAGCACAAGGCTAAGGAAGGATCCATATGCCGAGTGGCCAGGATGACAGCAAGGGGCCTGGATCAGGCGGACCAGAATGCTCAGTTTTTCTTTTTGGAGTCGTTTGCTTTGATTTTTCTCTCCAGAAGAGTAAGGTCAATATAAAGGTTGCGGTGCAGGACAGCAGAAGCACAGACCAGGGCTCCATGTACTACTCCTGGGAAGCCACCTAGAAAAACATCCTGACCTAAAACACAAAATGACAATCATCAGTGGTTCCTTAGTAACCTCTGCCTTCAGTTGTAAGCTGAAGCTCCATTGCCCAAGCTTGTGCCAATATTTATTTATTTGAATTTTTATCCCGCCCTTTCATTAAAAAGGCTCAGGGTAGTGTATAGCTTACATAAAAACAATCCATAAAAACAGTAAAACACAAGAACAACCCCCAAACCCCTCAACCCTCTCACAACCCCCCCAATACCACCTCCCCATTTCCCACATCCAACCTCCCCCACAACCCTACCCAAAAACCCACAGAACCACCCCATCCCCTATCCCTGCCTGCCAAATGCCTTTTATTTATTTATTTTTATTTATTTATTTTAAGAAATGGTTACCCCGCCCCTCCTGCCACAGGCAGCTCGGGGCGGATTACAATAACTAAAAACATCAAGATAAAAACATCATAAAAGGAGGAAAAAACACACACACCCCACTACCCAATCCCCACCTCCCACTAACCATCTCCCCCACCAAATGCCCAGTAGAACAGCCAGGTCTTACAACTTCTCCGAAAGGAGGGAAGATCCAGGACCAACCGGGCCTCCACCAGAAGGGAGTTCTACAGCCGCGGTGCGGCCACTGGGAATGCCCTCCCCTGCGTGGCCCCCCTGAAAAACTAGGGGGACCTCGAGTAGGGCACCCCTGGAAGACCGCAGGGGCCGATCCAGGACCCGGGGAGTGAGGCGATCTCACAGATACGTAGGGCCCAGGCCATTTAGGGCTTTATAGGCCAAGACCAACACCTTGAATCGGGCCCGGAAAACCACCGGCAGCCAGTGCAGAGAACGAAGCACTGGTGTTATGTAAACAAACAAAAAGGTCTTACACCGCCTCTGGAAGGTGCACAGGCTCAAAGGAACTGCTGGGGGAATGGAGTTCCATAGCAATGGGGCAGCAACTGAAAGTGCTTCACTGTGAGCCCTCCCTGAAAAAGACTAACAGATGGTACCCACAGGGTGGCGCTCCCGGATGATTCCAGGGACTGCAATGCGGCATGGATATGTGGGGCCCAAACAGTTTAGGAGTTTAAAGGTCAAAACTAACACCATGAATTGTGCTCAGAAAGCTATAGGGAGCAAGTGCAGACTATGCACTAGTGTAATGTGCTTCCAGCACACACACCCCTCCCAAAAGGAGGCAAGCTGCTGCATTCTGCACCAGCTGTAGCTTCCAAACAGTCATCAAGAGCAGCCCCTTGTAGAGCACATTGCAGTAATCTAGCCTCAAGGTGATGAAAGCATGGATGATAGTGGACAGTTCCAAATCAGAAAGAAAAGGCTGCAACCTCCTCACCAGATGAAGTTGGTGAAAAGCACTCCTGGCCACCGCTGTCACCTGACAATCCAGGTGAAGCAAGGGGTCCAGAACCACCCCAAGGCTGCAAACCTTATTGACCATCAATAAGAGGAGTCATAATCCCCTCCAGGCCACAAGGCTGGCCAACCATCATCACCTCAGTCTTGTCTGGATTCATCTTCAATCAGCTCATCCTCATCCAGTCTCTGACAGCAGTCAGGCAACGACCAAAGTACCGAGACTGCAGGGCCTGGGTCGGATGAAAAGGAGAGGTAGAGCTGGGTGTCATCAGCATACTGATGGCACTTCACCCCAAACGTCTGAATGACCTCGCCCAGCAGCCTCATAGGGGAGAGAGAGAATAGAACCCTGCAACACAGAATGGAATCCTGTGGGGACCCCACAGGAGAGGTCCCAAGAAAATAATGAGCAACCGCCCTTCACCACTCTGTGGGATCTCCCTGACAGGAAGGAGTGGAACCACTCAAGAGCAGTCCCACACACCCCTACCAGGACCTGCAGTCATGTCAACACCACCTCGTGATCAATTGCATCAAAGGCTGCCGAAAGATCTAGAAGAATCCCCCTTGTCAAACTTTAGGTGCAGGTCATTGACCAAGGCCACAGGTGTAGTTTTCATGTCATACCAAGGGCGAAAGCCCAACTGGAATGAGTCCAGGAATCCGATGATATCAAGAAGAACCTGGAGCTGTCGGGCAACCACCTGTTCAATAACCTTCCCTAAAAAGGGAAGGTTAGAGACAGGCCGATAGCTGGCCAGGGAGTCAGCGTCCAAAGATGGTTTCTTAAGCAGGGGCTGGACAACCGCAGGCCCCATACCACCTGGAACAGCTCCACTGGAAAAGACTTTGCAAACACTATGTTAGTAGAGAAGAAAGCTTTCTTCGCTGCCATCACAGCTACGGCATAGTCCTTTAAAAATTGGTTGGTTTCAGAACGAGTTGAGTGCTCCTTCTGCGCTCTAACTGCCTACCCTCCCACTTCAACTGCCTCAGGTCCTCTGTATACCAGGGGACCTGTGGTGCTGCCACAGTGGAGGGAGTGGACATCTAGGTGCAACCAGGTCAATGGCCATGGTCAAGATGTCACTCCATAAAGCGACCAGGCCATTGACAGAGTAGCTGCTAAGGTCAGTAGGTAAATTCCCCAGGGATCTCTGGAAACTAGTGGATCCATTAGTCCCCAAGGGTGGACCATCCTAATAGGTCCACCACCCTGACGAGGCAAATACGCCCTACAATTCTATGAAATAACACTGTCTCTGCTACCATTGGTTCATGTTGGTAACCTTTTCATCACAATAGACTGTTTAAGCTTTAAATCAGGACTATCCCAATTGAGGCCCATGGCCTTAAGATCCAATTTTAATATTAGTATTTTCCAAGTAAAATACACATTTCCAGAACTTCATACAATAGCAACTCTAAAGTCTGCATGTTTAACTCACACAGTTTGTGCTGGCAAGTTTGAGCAGGGTTTGACTACCCTATAGAAATTACTTTTCTAGAAATAGTGTGCACTAGCACCAGGATGAAATATTTTTGTACAGTCTGGGCCATCAGCAAATTGCTGTGAAGCAGTCCAGCCCGAGGTGGCCGAGATGCTGGACAGCTGTTTTCAGTTAGACTTTAAAGTCAGAAGGGATGATGAAGTTCATCTACTTTGCAATCCTCAAACCACTTACTCTAGAGCAGCCCCACTGACTTCTATAGGTCACCTCCAGAGTAAGTGGTTTGAGGATTGCAACCACAGCATCTCTTCCTGACTAACAGCAGCCAGAGAGCCTCACTCTAATTCCTGGAGAGGAGGGAATTAGCCTGTCCTTACCCATAAGTGGACAATACTGAGCCCAATAATTGGAGATTGACCTGGATCTTCAAGAGACCTATTCTCAATTTAAACATATCGTGTCCCTCAGTTAGAGAAGGGAATTAATAATCAAAAAAGCTGTTAAACAGCAAAAAAGAACTTTTTCACCTTCCAGCCCCTGGATTGTTCTAGAGGTGATTTGACCACTGTCTTTAAGCCCCTACATGCACAGAGGATATCCGATACCATATTAGCTTGCTCTTGGGATAATAAGCTCATTAGATTGAGCTTTTAGTCTCTCACTATAAAGCAGGTTCTATCAGTTGTTCCAATAATTGTTCCTGTAATTAATTTCTGGATCAATTAAGGGATATATGATAGGATGATCAGTGAGAGGGGTGGTATAAAAGTCCAATGTAATAATAATATTAATAATTACAGATAGCTTTACATCAAGACCAGAAATGCTCTAGTTTTAGGGTCGCAAGTTTCTTTTTGTTTAGATTTTGGAGACACTTCAGTAGCCAAGCGATCTTGCTCTCTAGTGCTTCTCACCCATGCATTTGTAACCTCCTTTCTTCCACCCCGTAAGCCCTTCAGCAGCATTAATTATTTTTATATAGCACTAGATATGTACATGATGCTTTACAAAGTGATAAACCCAGAAATCCCTGTAGGCTTACCACCTAACAATCCAGCCATTGTGGTGCCCGTGTTTTTCCTCTGGTAGCCTCCTATTAAGACTTTATATTCTTATTTGCTTGCCTTGCCAGCACTTTTTAATGTTGGTATATTTGGAGGTGGTAAAATCCTCATGGCCTTCCCTGAATTCTTTTCCCAGAGAATGCCAAGTCTACTTTCCTTTCTAGACTCACTCTTCTTCGTAGTGAATTCAAACTCCTTAAGTTCCAGATGTTTATAAATTCAGGAAGAGAGACCAGTATTAGTAGCAGTAATGGAATCTGCCAAGGAGATTAGAGTGAAAATGAGCTGCTTTATTGAATTAGGTTGTGGGATGGACATAGCAAGACTGACAGAGAAAAACCCCTGGACAGTGGATGACAATTTTTCTATCCTATGCTTCACCAGCATTATATATATT
This sequence comes from Sphenodon punctatus, assembly GCA_003113815.1. NCBI lineage: Eukaryota > Metazoa > Chordata > Lepidosauria > Sphenodontia > Sphenodontidae > Sphenodon > Sphenodon punctatus. The sequence continues at coordinate 1,464,588 of QEPC01006625.1, read as the reverse complement.
TTGGACATGAACATACTTCTCCATCTCTGCTTTCAAGATAGTCTCAAGGCTGATGCCGGCCTCTCCTGTGGTGTCCCTCAGGGTTCTATTCCATCTCCCCTCTTATTCAATGTATATCTGAGGCTGTGGTCATTCAGAGATTTGGGGTGTGGCATCATCAATATGCTGATGACACCCAGCTCTACCTCTCTTTCATCCAACCCAGGTCCCGCAGTCTCAGTGCTTACCCAATGCCTAGCTGTTGTCAGGACCTGGATGAGGGTGAGCCGATTAAAGCTGAATCCTGACAAGATTGAAGTGATGGTGGTTGGCCAGCCTTCTGACTTGGAGGGGATTGGGACTCCTGTTACTGATGGAGTTTGGTCCCCTCTGGTCAATCAGGTGTGCAGCCTCAGAGTGCTTTTGGATCCCTCGCTACACCTGGAACATCAGGTTGTAGTGGTGGCCAGGAGCGCTTTTCACCAACTCCATCTGGTGAGGAGGCTGCGACCTTTGCCCTCCGACTCTGATCTGACCACTGTCATCCATGCTTTATCACCTCAAGGCTAGATTACTGCAACACACTCTACGAGGGGCTGCTCTTAATGACTGTTTGGAAGCCATAGCTGGTGCAGAACATGGCCGTCCGGCTCCTTTTGAGGACGAGTTGCCAGGAGCACATTACACCAGTACTCTGAAGTCTGCACAGGCTGGCTATAGCTTTCTGGGCACAATTAAAGGGCTTTTAAAAATCTTTTAAACAGTACATGGTCTGGGCTCCACATATTTGAATGGTCACCTGTCTTACCATGTTCCATTGTGGCCCTTATGGTCAGCTGGGAGCGCCTTCTTGCAGGTTCCATCTATTACCCTTGTCCACAGGATTGGGTTGTGTGTGTGTGTAGGAGGGTGTTCTTGGTTGCTGCTCCAGTTTTGTTGAACTCCCTACCCAAAGTTGTTTGCTTGAGTCTGGGCCTAAGCATCTTCTGGAGGCGGTGCAAACCTTTATTTGAAAAAACATTTGGCAGGCAGGGATAGGGGTTGGTTGGAGGTTTTAGGCTGGGAGGGGGGGCTTTTGGAGGCAAGGGTGGGAATTTTTATTGTATTAATTTTATTATTGTTTTACTATCACTATAGTTTTGCTTTTATGGATTGTAAGCCGCCCCTGAGCCACTGTGGGAAGTGTGCCATATAAAGTCAAGAAAAAAGGGAAAAAAAGGAGGCAAATTAGCAGGAAAGAGAGCAAGGTAAAAACTGAGCTAGGCCCCAGAAACAGGGAGGGGAATGGTGACATGCTGGAATCTCAGCGATTGCAGCATACCTGTCAGATAGAGATTGGAGACTGGAGTTTGAGCTCGGATTGCAGCTATGACTTCAGGCTGCACACGAGAGAGACTGTGCTCAGCTCCATACAGCTCGCCTTGGGGAGAAGCTATGTAGTGCTGGTTGGTAAGAGGAGTCCCAGATGATAGAAGCTCTATCTATAGGAAACAGAAGACATTAGTGAGGTCTGGTGGGTACAGAACACTGGACAGAACGATTGTGTGATGGTTCTAGGAGACTGGAAAGACGAATTTCCTGGGAAATGGAGAGAGATGAATATTTGAGCAAAAGTAGTTTCTTTGTGAAAAACTGAAATACTAGTTTTCTTTGGGTGGGTGTGTTTTAAAGACTCTATACGAACAGGCAGGGTTATTTCCATCTCCACCATCCTTTATTTATTTTCCTCTTAATGGTAAATGTTGCTGGAGTGAAAAAATAATTTAAAAAAAATTATTTAAAACTCAGGCATTTCTCCTGAGTTTCCAGTGAATGTGAAGTGTTTCCTGCAGCCAGGCCACAGCATCAGCCTGCTTTGGGCAGAGGTTTTTAAGCTTCTGCTAATGCACAGCCAGCAGGGAGACCCTGACCCACTTTCTTGTGAGCTACAAAGCTTGATTGCTTCTTTTCAGTTGCCTTGGATTCTTTGGTGAAAAAGTACAGCAAGCTAACAGTGAGAATTTTCCAGTCAACTCATTAACTCTCTGGTGAAGTCATACTCTGCAGCTAAATTTCAGCTATGTCCCAGAACATCAGTTGCAATTTCCCTCCCCACTCCAGACCCCCTCAAACATGAGTCCCATCCTCCATTTCTTCCTTGAGGCAGCACAATCATGCAGCTTGAAAGAAACTCTGGACCCCAACATATAGACCTTCGTTTGTGCTCTGAACTAGAGAAAACCCTACAGCTACTTGTGCTGATGAAAGAGAGTAAAAAGGGCTTGCTGCAAGGAAAGTAAGAGAGGAGAAGGGGAAGCTGAAGGAAAGCTGGCCCTTGTAGGAAGTCAGCCTGACCTATACTTGCCCAGGCAGGCAGTCAGCCTGACCCATACTTGCCTCAGGTACAACTGAGGACTGGTCTAAGGCCAAGGTAACCCCGCAGGTAAGGCTACTCCAGCAACCACTTGAAGATTTAACAGACCCCATCAGCAAAAACTGGCCCTTGAATCTTCTTGAAATAAAGAAGCTAAAGCAGTGTTTTAATTTTGAAAACAAAAAACATTTTAAAGCTCAAAATACTTTAGTGTTTCAGCCACTCCCATGGCCAATTAGCTGAAATGTGCTTTTTGGGGGTATATTTCAATACAGAAGCGGGATTTTGTCTTGGGATAATGGCCTGAATGGCTAGCAGGTGACCTCCTCTCCCTGAAACCTAGAAAGTCCCCACATCCTCTTTTTCCCTGCACCAAACTGCTTACCTTAAAAGGAACTCTGGACCCCAATGTACTTTGTTACATTCTTCCTATTGAGCACTGGGGAATGAAGTCACATTTGGTAGCTCCCAAGGTTTAGAGTTTGTCATGGCCTTTGGCTGTGTAACAGATTTATGCTACATGATCCACACAAGGCAAGCTTTCCTTCATGCTGTAAAGTTTTTGGACTGTGGTTTGCTTACCTTATCTTTTAACTGGGGGTAAATTTTCAAGACAGTCTCCAGCATAGAATCCACAAAAACACTCTTAAGGCTCTCGTACTCTTCTCCCCTTTTACTGACCTTCTCATCTTTCCATTCCTCAAACCATTCATATTGTGCAATTGCCAGAACAATCATATTGGACTTGCCTGTAACAATAAGCCAAGGGTTCATTTGCGCTGTTGATCTCCAAAAGGCTTCCATCAACGCTATGTGTTGGCACATCTACCAACACCTATTAGGCAGCTCTCCCTGTTTGTGCCTAGTTTTCCATTAGTGCCAAAGCCTTCCCTTTGGCTTTTCACATGATTCTGCAACTGTCCCTCATGGTCTTTTCACGTGATTCAGTACCTGCCCCTCATTGTCTGCCTTTAGTAACAAAGGAAGTTTGTTGCTCCCCCACTTTTCAGATCAAGGTCCCAACAGGAAAAATTCTTTTCATCATCATGAGCAACAAATATTTGGTCATTTACCTTCATAGCCTGTAACTGTAACTTCATTCTCAATTCCAAATTCTCCTGCTCCAGTAATTCAGTTCCCTAAGTACAGAACAGACATGTGGCCTATCTAGCCACCGGGAGTAGCCAATTCCAAACATTCCTGCAGGGCCGGCCCCAGGGTTTGTGAGGCCATGTGCAAAGTCTTGGTGCGCGGCCTAATTTGCATAATTAGATGCCACCTAATTATGCAAATGTCTACATTTACATAACATTTACTCCCTCTGGACAGGAAGGATTCCCATTCTCCACCCCTCCGAGCGGCCATAGACAAGCATGGCCTCCAATGCTTTCCCCTCCCACCTCCCCAGCCAAGTGTCTACCACCGCTGCAGGAGTGGTTCCACTGCAGAGGCAGCCGGGCAGGCAGTGAGGCAGGCACAGAGAGACTGACTGTGTCCACTGACTGCGTTACTGGGGGGGAGAGGGGCTTAGCCAACCTGGCCTCCAGGGCCTGTTGCTTCTTGCTGCCGGTGTTGCCTGTGCCTTGTGCATGCACGTGATGTGACTAGTCCACAGGTGCTGCTATCAAACACACAAGACACCCAAAATGCAGCTATCCTATTAAGTGCATTAGAGTTCAGTTATTCCCCCATAATCAATTCAAACTGCCCTCACCCCATAACCAGTTCATTTGCATCCCCGCTCCCATATAATTAATTCACACTGCCTCGGGGGCACAAATTAAATGGTTATGGGTGGGAGGCAATGTGAATTGATTATATGGGGGGCGCAAATGAACTGGTTATGGGGTGCGGGTTAGCAATAACTTCATTAACAAAAGCTAGTGCAATAGCAGTCATAATAATCTCAGAACCATATTTGCAGATTTTCAAGATAGAATAGATATTGCTAAGATAGTATAAGTAAGACAGTTGTGAGAATGTGGCCCTTTTTACATGGGCCTCTCCCAGCCATGAACATGCAGATTTTATCTGTGTGTTCATGGGTGGGGCAGCTCCGTGTGAACGACGCGGTGTGTGTGCCCATGGCAAGTGGGAGTGCATGCGCACCTGCCTAACACGCATCCTCACTCACCCCCCACTTGTCCCCATGCACGCAGCAACCGAGGGAAACGGCAGTTACTCCGTGGTTGTGGATGAGTGGCGGGGGGGGGGAGTGGGGATGCGTGTGCAGTGCACCCATGGACACACCCCCACCTGGCGTAGCCATGTAAAAATTGCCTGTTATGAGGCAGTCGAAGAAGAACAGAAGGTTGCTACCTTGTAAACAAGGTTCTTTGAGATGGCTCTGAACACCCACCTTTTCAGCCCAGCATGGGATTTTTTTCTTATATGCCTACAAAGAGTTGGAAGGAACTGTCATTCTGAGGGGGAGAGCGCTTTTTATACTAGAGGAGCTCGAGACCATCATGTGGTCTATTATTTGAATAGGGTGAGCATGCACAACTCAGTTGTGAGAATGTTGGGAGCTATCTCGAAGAACCTTCTTTACAAGATAATAACCTTCTGATCACTCATGTGGGGAGGATTTGTTTGTAAACAAACAGCTTTATCTCCCAGTGCCTCCAATTGGTGTGTCCCTGCTGCTGCTGCTGCTGCTGCTGCTGCTACTGCTGCTGCAGCGTTACTAGGAGGGAGAGGCAGGTGAGGGATGGGGACCAAAGCCATGGAGGGAAGGCAGAAGAACTTATTGGGGGAGAAGCTGGCTGCAGCCTGCTGCCCAGCCATGCAAAGGCGGGGTCCCAGCTGGCCGCGGGGCCATGTGCAGTCACACATGTGGCACATGCCTGGGGCCGGCCCTGCATTCCTGTTATTTAACACCCACACAAGAGCTGAGCATCTAATCCCACAGCCCTACTCCCCCATTTAATTTGTCCTATCTGTGTGGACATTTTGACTGTGCTGCGGCAACTGATTTTCAGATCAACAGGGTTCTATCCCAACTAGTTTGTAATGCATGTTGGAATCTTGTCTCGTTTAAACACCCCCTTATAGACTATCCATACCTGGGTATCTCTTCTCCCATGTGGGGTCCTTTGCTGATGGAGAGGTAATATACACTAAAGGGATGTTCTTTGCTGCAGTTTCTCTGGGAGCGTTAAGATAAAAATTTGTCCTAGAAAGAGATGCAAAAAAGACTTTATGACCATGATTAAAATAATTTTAGAAGAGTACAAATGCAGCTCAAGTGAACCAAAATGAGAGTCTTGCAGCACCTCTCTGGCCATTTATGATTACTCAGTACCACAATCCTGCTTATATCATCTCTGCTGTGATGGTGCCTTATCCTTTTGTTAGGGAGTTTTATCCCGCTGCACCACAGCAATGGCCCCTTCATGGTGGGGCACCAGCCCAATCGAGCCCTTGAATTTCTACTCAAACCTCTCTCCAACATAAATTAAGAATGCTCACCTTCTCTGACTTTCCAGATTAAAATATGCAGAAAACTGGAACTATAGCCGTTAAAGCTAATCACCTGTCCCCATCCACCATCTCCTTTCCCCTTCACCTTCCATGCACTCAAAAATGTAACAAGAAACCAAACCCCAACTCTAACAAGGTCCTCACAGAAGGTGGTGTAGGAAAATTTTTATGGGGTATTCTTTTCTTCAGATCCTACTCTATTCTGTGCACTGAAAGAGGGAAGGATCCAGTGGGGAAAAATGAGTGTGGAATTAGAATCAGACTTGGAAGGGAGTTTGAGGATCATCTAGTTCAACCCCTTGCTTGAATACAGGAGACTATAATATCCCTGACAGATAGACTCTCTGTTGCTAGAGGCTGGACAGCCTAAGTCAGGGGTGGGGAACCTCAGGCCCTGGGGCCAATGCGGCCTTAGCAAGTTTTTATGTGGTCCCTTTCCAGTGCCTGGATCTGGCCCCTGGGTCCATTCTCTAACCCTAAGCAGCACTGACAAACTGAGCTCATGATAAGGAGCAGAGAGGAGGGCCTGCACACAAGGGTAGGGGACAGATCCACGGCACAGATCCATGATCTGGGCCCTCCTTTTCTTGAATAAACCCATTAAGCACCCCCACCCCCAACCTCTATGTGGCCCTTGGAGCTCGTACTAATATTCAGTGTGGCCTGAGGAGGAAAAACCTATAATTCTGCTTAACCTGTAGTAACCTTGTACCCTTTTGGAAATACCCTGCCTTACGTAGACAGGCTTTGCTTCGCTTTACGTAGATAGACTTCACTATCTTAAGACTGCTCCTCTGCAAGTAGGATGATTTCAAAAGTAAGCCAAATTGTGCAAGAGGCAGCTGGCCTCAAGCCTAGATTGGAATGCTCTCTTTGTACTAAGACATTCCGCTGTTATCTCAGTACCGGCCTAATCTTAGAAAGTAACTGTTTCTTCCTAATGTAATCACTCTGTGTGTTTGTGTTGCAATCTGCTCCTCTGCGCAGAAGCGACAAGCCATGCAAGGGCTTTCCTCCCAAGGATTTCTGTATAAATTATGTACTGCCCTTTCTGGTGGGTTGCTCGGGATCTAAGGATCCTGGAAGCTCGCAGCGCTGTGCCTCTGCTGAATAAAGAACTCTGCTGTTGAATCTGCTGGCAGCCTCCTCGACTTACTATCTTACCCACGAAAATCCACGACAGGCCCTCAGGAAAGAAAAGGTTCCCCACCCCTGATCTATGCCCTCCCTAGGCAACGTGTTCCATTGCCACACAGCTCTCACCTAGGAGCTTTCCCCTAATATCTAACCAAAATCTACCATCCTGGAATTAGAGTCCATTGTTTTTATACCTGCCCTCGGTAGCAATGCAGAACTGTTCCATGCCGTCTTCTTGGTGGCACTCCTCCCTTTAGCTATTTCAAGGTTGCTCAAGTAGGAGCAGCCTTAGAATTTGTAAAGCCTAGGACAAAAAACAAAATGCCAACCCTTCATGGCCCACTCCCATTAGCAGTTGCCTGTGCAATAGACCTATGCCCCTGCCTAAGGCTGGCTCTGCTACCATGTCTCCTCTTAATCGTCTCTTCACCAGGCTAAGCATACCAAGCACCGCCACACTTTCCTCATAAGACTGGCTTCCTAGTCTCTAGGTCACCTTTGTTGCCCTCCTCTAAGCCTGCTCCAATTCATCAATATCCTTCTTAAAATGAGGCACCCAAAACTGGACATAGTATTCTAGGTGAGGTCTGACCAGTGATGACTAGAGTGGAATTACTTCTGCAATAAAACATTTTTGTTTAGCAGAGCTTTTGGTAGGTGGGGGATAGAGGCTGGCTGGCTGTTGTTGGTTTTTTGGGTCAGGGTATAGATTTCTAGTTTTTTTAAAAATTATGTTTTATATTTTTATTATTTTGTGGTTTTGCTTTTGTAAACCACCCTGAGCCTTTGGAGAAGGGTGGGATATAAATTTGAATAAATACATTTATATAATTGCTGTCCTAATGCATGCACACATGGGAAGAATTAAAGGCTGCATGTACTTCCAAAATTCTAGCATTTCCTAGTGCTGAGGACGTGGATTCTATCATAATGTTAACTCAGCCAAGTTGCACTATCTTCTGTTTTATGGAACGTACTTTCAATCTGTGGTATTAAATTTTATCAAGTTCACTCAGAATGGCAGCAGAAAGTATAGATGTGTACCATGGCCAGTTTTAAAGTGAAGCCCAATATTCAGCAAAAGTAGTAGTAAAATTAAGCTGTCCTTTGTTTGCTACCCCAATCGGCCATATTTAATTCAGGGTGTTTTTAGACGAGTGGGGGAATCTAGCAGATTGACAAATTCGCTCTTTAAAAAGTCACGTGGGGAGCGTTTACACGCACAGGAAGTCGCCGACCACCATTGAAAACAGCGGCGTCCTGCGGCTTGCACATTATTTTTAAAACTGGATTCGATGTTTTTACAAATCCAGTTTTAAAAATAATGCGCGAGCTGCCAGGCGCCACTGTTTTTAATGGCAGCTGGCGACTTCTGGTGTGTGTAAACACTCCCCGCGTGACTTTTTAAAGAGCAGATTTGTCCATCAGCTAGATTCCCCTGCTTGTCTAAAAAAGCCCTCAGTCTGTGATAAGGACAGTGCAAACACACACACACACACACATGCAAGTACAAAGGGTGCATTGAACAGATCTGAAACATTCATAGCTTTAAATACTGACCCAATTTTCTCTAGACTCATCATGTTCTCCTTGCCTCAATAAGAACCTAGGGACTAGCTTAGAAGACATTCCTACTTAAGATAAGTCTTGAATTATGCAGGTGCAATGTGAAAGGTACATTTAATACATGAGGGACGTATACCTCCTGCTTGCAGGAGTTTAACAAGATGTTTCCACGAAACCATCTTTACAAAGAGCCCAGACATGAGAAATTCTACTCCAGTATTTTGAAATAGTTGCAAGAGTCAGGCTAGAGCTGCTGTTGTAACTATATTTGCTATATGTGGATACCAGATTGTGTGTTAGACATATGAAGTAATTCAGAGAGAAAAAGAAAAGGAAGAGACTTATTCATTTGAGCAGAACTTGGGGAGCAGAGCAGGGAAGCAATATTGCTCAAAGAGATCCATCTCAATAGACAAATAAGTTTGAACTGGCTAATGTGGCTAGGAGAGGTCTGGGCCTTGAGAGACTGACTTGGGGCATGATCCTTCAAGTGGATAGCACCAGCACTCTGGATTTGCAGCCGTGCTAGGAGCACAATCCTCTATCATTAAAGTCAATGGAAGCCAAACCACCAACTTCAATGGATGGAGGATTGAACCTTACGTGTTAACACCAGCACTATCCACCTAGAGGGTCATGCTGCTAGTTTTGTTCAGAAATTAATTTCATTTAAAAGTTTGATACTATTCCCTCAGATTGTAAACCCTAGGGGCAGGGACCGTGTCTGTTTTATTACTTTGTAAAGTGCCAGGGTACACTGCTGGCGCTATATAAATGTTTGTTAATAATAATAATAATAATAATAATAATAATAATTCCCGTTAGGTATAGAGGCCTACTCCTGGGATCAAGAGTGGGGCAGAAGGGGAAGTTTCCCTTCTCATGTATCCCATGAAAGTGCAAAGAATAATTGCAGTCCATGTGCTCTCTCCCAAGTGCACAGATTTCTTTCCTAGTGCTCTGAGGCTCATCACACCCTTATGCCATAGTCTGATCCACCAGACACACATATACTCCCTCACATCAAAGCAACAGCAATATGGCATTTGCTCAAGTCACAGCAGAGCAGAGCACAGGGAATCATGCAGTCTGAGGCACAATCCTGGTCAGTATCAACACCAACGCTGTGCTGTACTCTGACGGGCCACTGGCTAAACGCACTCTGCTTAAAGGAAGTTGCAGGAGTTTTCATATGAGCATAGAGCAGATCATGAAGGAGCACAATATAAAAAGGAGATACAAACAGGTTACTGGCAACACCTACAGGCCTGGGATTCATAAAAAAGGTCAGCTTCCAAAATAGCTGCCTGTCCTTTTCCTTTTGCAATTTTGCTTTTCCTGTCCAAATAATCCTGCTTCTGTATATTTTCCTGCTGTGGTTAACTGTGAGTGCAAAGTTTACCACTAAAGTGTCTTCTCCCACTTTTTTAGTTTTCTGAGCGAGATAGTAATTGCACCTTATTTTCCACAATTTTGCACCTTGTTTCCTCACATTCAGTTTTGCTTCACTGATTGTCCCTGCTTCTGTTAGCAATCCCCATTATGCCATATGGCTTTCTCATGTCTCCAATGGTGGCAGGCTATGAGTTACTTTGGGTGATTTCAGACGTGACAGGGCAGCATTTGCCTCGTCACAGAATCATCCTATTGATTCCCCGCTGGGATCAATACCGGCACGTCATTCCCCATGATCCCGGCAGGGAATCAGGGGAGGGGGCGGGGCTGCGCGGCGCTACGTGCAGCTGCACAGTCCTGCCCCCCCAGCAGCCCGCCCTCCTGGAGACGCGCAGGTGCTGCGGCCAATACGGCCTCTGCACCCACCTGCCCCTGGGAAATTGACCACGGCCCGGAATTGGCGGCGAGCACGGCTGCCGATTCCAGGCCGTGGTCAGCGGCCAGACGTGACGTTGACACGCTCAACCACGGGGAATTCCCCATGGTTGAGCGTAACAATGTCACGTCTGGTCAGTGTTACGCCGGATGGTCACCCCCGTGAATCACGGGGGGAATCAAATTTACCACGCTTCCGTCCCTCCTCCGGTGTAACACTGACCAGACGTTACGGGATCATGCTCCCCCACAGGGAATTCCCCGTGGTTGAGCGTGAACTCGTAACGTCTGAAAATACCCAGTGTTAGAGAATAAATAGCTTGCTTGGGAATATGTCATTGCAAGTTAAGGATTTCCTGGCTTACTTATTATGGAAAAGTGCATTTGCTGAAATTTTTATCCCAACAAGATGCAACTTTTTCCTGTTCTAAGTAAAAGTAGAAGAAGAAAAAACAACAATCTTCTCCTATGATGTAATTTTTAAAACAGCTCTCTCTCTCTTTCTGGTGGCAGAACTGAAAGCAGAAAGTGTCCCCACATTACAAGAGATGCACAAGAGGAGAAATAATATGATTTATTNTAAACTTGCTGGGAAAAGACTTGCTTTGCAAATTGAATGCTAAAATTCTCTGTTCACCTGATGGTGTTTTTCTGGACCTTCCGCAGCCAATTTTTCCTGTACTCTTAATGGCCCTTGCCACTAAGGAGGCAGGACGGGAGCCTCTGCCTGATCACCAGGAGCTCTTGTTTGCCTTGCCTCCCGAATTGTGGGCAGCCACCCCTGATGATGTGGGGCTGCTGCAAGGCATTGCACCTTTGCAGATATCAGTACAGGCTAACAAGTCTTTTCCTTCAGTTCCTCAGTATCCTTTGTCTGCCGAGGCCACGGCTGGCATTCACCGCGTTATTCAATTTTTTTTTAAACAAGGCATTTTAACACCCTGCCTGTCCCGTTAACAGCCCCATCTTGCCGGTAAAGAAACCAGGAAAATTCCACGCGGATGGCTCCCTCGTTTATCGGTTTGTCCAAGATTTGCAAGCAGTGAATGATTTTGTTGTCCCTTTGCACCCCATTGTTCCTGACCCGGTTCTTACTATTACCTCCATACCTGCTGATGCTATGTATTTTACTGTTATTGATTTATCTCAAACCTTTTTTTCTGTCCCCATACACCCAGGACACAGTTCCCTCTCATGACTGCGTTTCCCTTGTTTCCCATTCCACCTCTCCTCGCCCTGACTTGACAGATGTGCCTCTTGCTCATCCTGACTGTCATTTGTTTGTGGATGGTAGCTGCTACCGGGATCACAATGGATTACATGTTGGGTATGCGGTTTGCACACCCTACGCTGTTTTGGAACAAGGCTCCCTCCCTTCTTTTTGCTCGGCTCAGCCAGCTGAACTGGTTGCCTTAACCCGAGCTTGTTTTTTGTCTGCCAATCTACGTGTCAACATTTACACTGACTCCCGCTATGCCTTTGGTGTCCGTCACTCTTTTGGCACTATTTGGAAAAAACGGGGGTTCCTTACTTCCTCTGGTGCCCCCATTTCCCATGGCCCCCTTATTTCAGATCTTTTGTCAGCTTTACTTCTTCCCTCCTGTGTGGCTATTATGCATGTCAGAGCTCACTCTAATTCTCGCTCCTTTGAAGCTCTAGGCAACAGATTTGCTGATCAGACTGCAAAACGAGCAGCAATTTCTGATCCTTCTCTCTGTCTCGTTGCTGCAGTTTCCCTTTCAGGTGACACTCCTGCTGATGTTCCCTCCCTTGAAGATCTTGCTGCCCAGCAGGCTGCTGCCCATCCCTCTGAACAACGCATTTGGATGCGGGCTGGCTGCTCCCCGGATTCCGATGGCATCATGTGCCACCCCGATGGACGTCCAGTAGCACCGCAGGCCTTGGTGCAGCATTTGGCTCGAGTGTCTCACATAATGACACACTCTAGCAAAGGGGGGATAGCTGCCATGATTTCTGCCTCTTGATTTGCCCCCTTTGTCACTACTGAAGCTCGCCGTGTCACCCAATCCTGTGCCACCTGTCAACTGTTCAACCCAGCTTGTGCCCAGTCTTGTCGTCCATCCTCCCGCCCATGGAGCGACAGGCCCTTCCAGAATCTCCAGATAGACTTTGCTGATTTGCCCCCGGCACAAGGTTACAAGCACATGCTGGTAGTCATCTGCCTTTTTTCTGGCTGGACTGAGGCCTTCCCTTGCCGCCGGGCCACAGCCACCTCAGTTGCCAAACACCTCCTTCAAAACTTTATACCACGTTTTGGCATTCCTTTGTCCATTGACAGTCCTGCCAAATGCCAGATCAATTGTACTCACTGTTTTAAAGCAACCTTTAACCCTAGAACAATGGAGGGTTTTAATGCAACCTGTTACAACCTGCTTACTCCATTTCAAAAAAGCTGCTGCTTTGACGCTTTGCTAACTCCAAAGGTTGATATGTTGTTACCCTATGGTTGGTTTCTTCTTTGTGGCCTTCGGGCCTATACCTGTCTCTTATACACATCTAGATGTGTATAAGAGACAGCCTGTCAACTGTTCAACCCAGCTTGTGCCCAGTCTTGTCGTCCATCCTCCCGCCCATGGAGCGACTGGCCCTTCCAGAATCTCCAGATAGACTTTGCTGATTTGCCCCCGGCACAAGGTTACAAGCACATGCTGGTAGTCATCTGCCTTTTTTCTGGCTGGACTGAGGCCTTCCCTTGCCGCCGGGCCACAGCCACCTCAGTTGCCAAACACCTCCTTCAAAACTTTATACCACGTTTTGGCATTCCCTTGTCCATTGACAGTCCTGCCAAATGCCAGATCAATTGTACTCACTGTTTGAAAGCAACCTTTAACCCTAGAATGGAGGGTTTTAATGCAACCTGTTACAACCTGCTTACTCCATTTCAAAAAAGCTGCTGCTCTGACGCCTTTCTAACTCTAAAGGTTGATATGTTGTTACCCTATGGTTGGTTTCTTCTTTGTGGCCTTCGGGCCTATACTTATATCCCAGGAAATGCCACTATGGGCCCCTGCACTATAGGTCGTATCACCTCCGCCTGTGCAACTGATCGCCAACCAGATACCTCCCACTCTACTCACCATGGGCGTACCCGCCGAACTGCAGTACCCCTTGATGAGTCCTGTGATCCCAATGTGGCCCTGTTTTCTAAATCAGAATATGTAGCTTTAGCCGCCTCCTTGGTGGGGGTCCCTGTCCTGGATTATCACCACAAGCTTAGCAGATTAGCATGTGCACTCGCTAAATCTTTGAATGAAACTTCAAGCCTTTTAGAATTATTAGCTGCTGAACAAAAGGCGTTGCGTACCTCTATTTTACAAAACCACATGGCCATAGATTATGCTTTATTAAAATTAGGCCATGGATGTGAGGAATTTAAAGGTATGTGTTGTTTTAATCTCACTGATAATTCTCATGCCATGAAAAAAGGTATTGCCCGCCTGCACACTCTTGTTAGCGGCATTAAACAACAACCTGATCAAGGATGGTGGTACTGGCTGAGTGAATTGCTCTCCGATCTTCCATGCTGGATCAAGCACATGTTGTTTTTACTACTCGCTATTATTTTGGCCCTCGGCCTCCTCTTTTTACTGTGCAAATTGTTTATTTGGTGTGTTAAAAGTCTTGCTGCTTCTAGATTTCAACCCAGGCCTTCTCCCTTGTTTGCTGCAGTAGTTTCGCCTGCTGCTTCCTTGTACAAGGAATTTCCCCAAACAGCCCCAGCAGTTCCAGGACCCCGTATTCCTTTGAGGGTTCGCAGACAAAGGCGATGGTTCGATTGGTGATACTTTCCTTAAAGTATCAAAGGGGGGAATTGAGGAGGAAAAATCTATAATTCTGCTTAACCTGTAGTAACCTTGTACCCTTTTGGAAATACCCTGCCTTACGTAGACAGGCTTTGCTTCGCTTTACATAGATAGACTTCACTATCTTAAGATTGCTCCTCTGCACGTAGGATGATTTCAAAAGTAAGCCAAATTGTGCAAGAGGCAGCTGGCCTCAAGCCTAGATTGGAATGCTCTCTTTGTACTAAGACATTCCGCTGTTATCTCAGTACCGGCCTAATCTTAGAAAGTAACTGTTTCTTCCTAATGTAATCACTCTGTGTGTTTGTGTTGCAATCTGCTCCTCTGCGCAGAAGCGACAAGCCATGCAAGGGCTTTCCTCCCAAGGATTTCTGTATAAATTATGTACTGCCCTTTCTGGTGGGTTGCTCGGGATCTAAGGATCCTGGAAGCTCGCAGCGCTGTGCCTCTGCTGAATAAAGAACTCTGCTGTTGAATCTGCTGGCAGCCTCCTCGACTTACTATCTTACCCACGAAAATCCACGACAGGCCCTCAGGAAAGAAAAGGTTCCCCACCCCTGATCTATGCCCTCCCTAGGCAACGTGTTCCATTGCCACACAGCTCTCACCTAGGAGCTTTCCCCTAATATCTAACCAAAATCTACCATCCTGGAATTAGAGTCCATTGTTTTTATACCTGCCCTCGGTAGCAATGCAGAACTGTTCCATGCCGTCTTCTTGGTGGCACTCCTCCCTTTAGCTATTTCAAGGTTGCTCAAGTAGGAGCAGCCTTAGAATTTGTAAAGCCTAGGACAAAAAACAAAATGCCAACCCTTCATGGCCCACTCCCATTAGCAGTTGCCTGTGCAATAGACCTATGCCCCTGCCTAAGGCTGGCTCTGCTACCATGTCTCCTCTTAATCGTCTCTTCACCAGGCTAAGCATACCAAGCACCGCCACACTTTCCTCATAAGACTGGCTTCCTAGTCTCTAGGTCACCTTTGTTGCCCTCCTCTAAGCCTGCTCCAATTCATCAATATCCTTCTTAAAATGAGGCACCCAAAACTGGACATAGTATTCTAGGTGAGGTCTGACCAGTGATGACTAGAGTGGAATTACTTCTGCAATAAAACATTTTTGTTTAGCAGAGCTTTTGGTAGGTGGGGGATAGAGGCTGGCTGGCTGTTGTTGGTTTTTTGGGTCAGGGTATAGATTTCTAGTTTTTTTAAAAATTATGTTTTATATTTTTATTATTTTGTGGTTTTGCTTTTGTAAACCACCCTGAGCCTTTGGAGAAGGGTGGGATATAAATTTGAATAAATACATTTATATAATTGCTGTCCTAATGCATGCACACATGGGAAGAATTAAAGGCTGCATGTACTTCCAAAATTCTAGCATTTCCTAGTGCTGAGGACGTGGATTCTATCATAATGTTAACTCAGCCAAGTTGCACTATCTTCTGTTTTATGGAACGTACTTTCAATCTGTGGTATTAAATTTTATCAAGTTCACTCAGAATGGCAGCAGAAAGTATAGATGTGTACCATGGCCAGTTTTAAAGTGAAGCCCAATATTCAGCAAAAGTAGTAGTAAAATTAAGCTGTCCTTTGTTTGCTACCCCAATCGGCCATATTTAATTCAGGGTGTTTTTAGACGAGTGGGGGAATCTAGCAGATTGACAAATTCGCTCTTTAAAAAGTCACGTGGGGAGCGTTTACACGCACAGGAAGTCGCCGACCACCATTGAAAACAGCGGCGTCCTGCGGCTTGCACATTATTTTTAAAACTGGATTCGATGTTTTTACAAATCCAGTTTTAAAAATAATGCGCGAGCTGCCAGGCGCCACTGTTTTTAATGGCAGCTGGCGACTTCTGGTGTGTGTAAACACTCCCCGCGTGACTTTTTAAAGAGCAGATTTGTCCATCAGCTAGATTCCCCTGCTTGTCTAAAAAAGCCCTCAGTCTGTGATAAGGACAGTGCAAACACACACACACACACACATGCAAGTACAAAGGGTGCATTGAACAGATCTGAAACATTCATAGCTTTAAATACTGACCCAATTTTCTCTAGACTCATCATGTTCTCCTTGCCTCAATAAGAACCTAGGGACTAGCTTAGAAGACATTCCTACTTAAGATAAGTCTTGAATTATGCAGGTGCAATGTGAAAGGTACATTTAATACATGAGGGACGTATACCTCCTGCTTGCAGGAGTTTAACAAGATGTTTCCACGAAACCATCTTTACAAAGAGCCCAGACATGAGAAATTCTACTCCAGTATTTTGAAATAGTTGCAAGAGTCAGGCTAGAGCTGCTGTTGTAACTATATTTGCTATATGTGGATACCAGATTGTGTGTTAGACATATGAAGTAATTCAGAGAGAAAAAGAAAAGGAAGAGACTTATTCATTTGAGCAGAACTTGGGGAGCAGAGCAGGGAAGCAATATTGCTCAAAGAGATCCATCTCAATAGACAAATAAGTTTGAACTGGCTAATGTGGCTAGGAGAGGTCTGGGCCTTGAGAGACTGACTTGGGGCATGATCCTTCAAGTGGATAGCACCAGCACTCTGGATTTGCAGCCGTGCTAGGAGCACAATCCTCTATCATTAAAGTCAATGGAAGCCAAACCACCAACTTCAATGGATGGAGGATTGAACCTTACGTGTTAACACCAGCACTATCCACCTAGAGGGTCATGCTGCTAGTTTTTTTCAGAAATTAATTTCATTTAAAAGTTTGATACTATTCCCTCAGATTGTAAACCCTAGGGGCAGGGACCGTGTCTGTTTTATTACTTTGTAAAGTGCCAGGGTACACTGCTGGCGCTATATAAATGTTTGTTAATAATAATAATAATAATAATAATAATAATAATTCCCGTTAGGTATAGAGGCCTACTCCTGGGATCAAGAGTGGGGCAGAAGGGGAAGTTTCCCTTCTCATGTATCCCATGAAAGTGCAAAGAATAATTGCAGTCCATGTGCTCTCTCCCAAGTGCACAGATTTCTTTCCTAGTGCTCTGAGGCTCATCACACCCTTATGCCATAGTCTGATCCACCAGACACACATATACTCCCTCACATCAAAGCAACAGCAATATGGCATTTGCTCAAGTCACAGCAGAGCAGAGCACAGGGAATCATGCAGTCTGAGGCACAATCCTGGTCAGTATCAACACAAACGCTGTGCTGTACTCTGACGGGCCACTGGCTAAACGCACTCTGCTTAAAGGAAGTTGCAGGAGTTTTCATATGAGCATAGAGCAGATCATGAAGGAGCACAATATAAAAAGGAGATACAAACAGGTTACTGGCAACACCTACAGGCCTGGGATTCATAAAAAAGGTCAGCTTCCAAAATAGCTGCCTGTCCTTTTCCTTTTGCAATTTTGCTTTTCCTGTCCAAATAATCCTGCTTCTGTATATTTTCCTGCTGTGGTTAACTGTGAGTGCAAAGTTTACCACTAAAGTGTCTTCTCCCACTTTTTTAGTTTTCTGAGCGAGATAGTAATTGCACCTTATTTTCCACAATTTTGCACCTTGTTTCCTCACATTCAGTTTTGCTTCACTGATTGTCCCTGCTTCTGTTAGCAATCCCCATTATGCCATATGGCTTTCTCATGTCTCCAATGGTGGCAGGCTATGAGTTACTTTGGGTGATTTCAGACGTGACAGGGCAGCATTTGCCTCGTCACAGAATCATCCTATTGATTCCCCGCTGGGATCAATACCGGCACGTCATTCCCCATGATCCCGGCAGGGAATCAGGGGAGGGGGCGGGGCTGCGCGGCGCTACGTGCAGCTGCACAGTCCTGCCCCCCCAGCAGCCCGCCCTCCTGGAGACGCGCAGGTGCTGCGGCCAATACGGCCTCTGCACCCACCTGCCCCTGGGAAATTGACCACGGCCCGGAATTGGCGGCGAGCACGGCTGCCGATTCCAGGCCGTGGTCAGCGGCCAGACGTGACGTTGACACGCTCAACCACGGGGAATTCCCCATGGTTGAGCGTACAATGTCACGTCTGGTCAGTGTTACGCCGGATGGTCACCCCCGTGAATCACGGGGGGAATCAAATTTACCACGCTTCCGTCCCTCCTCCGGTGTAACACTGACCAGACGTTACGGGATCATGCTCCCCCACAGGGAATTCCCCGTGGTTGAGCGTGAACTCGTAACGTCTGAAAATACCCAGTGTTAGAGAATAAATAGCTTGCTTGGGAATATGTCATTGCAAGTTAAGGATTTCCTGGCTTACTTATTATGGAAAAGTGCATTTGCTGAAATTTTTATCCCAACAAGATGCAACTTTTTCCTGTTCTAAGTAAAAGTAGAAGAAGAAAAAACAACAATCTTCTCCTATGATGTAATTTTTAAAACAGCTCTCTCTCTCTTTCTGGTGGCAGAACTGAAAGCAGAAAGTGTCCCCACATTACAAGAGATGCACAAGAGGAGAAATAATATGATTTATTAAACCTTGATTTGTGCCTCAACACCTGCAAGTCATTTGCACATCAAACGTGAGGCATCCTGCAACCTAATCTAGTCAAATGATTAAGAACAAACAAACCAGGAGAAATAGGTTTGGGAATTTTAAATTTTTAAAAAAATCTGCAAAGAATGCACTTTTAGAGGTTTAGCTGTGCTCATAGACAGGGTTCCTGGTTTTCCATTTAGTGTGGAAAACTGGAGAAAAAATACAGAATTCCCATTGTCCCAGAGAAAAACATGGAATTCCAGGTTTTTCTGGGACATTTCAGCCTGCAGAAACTCACTGGCGGCAAGCTCAGTGGAGGTGTGCGCCTGCATCCGAGAAGAGATTTGGTGTGAGAACACAGCCATATCTGGCTTTTGGCGAGGCAGAGTATATTGGGGTCTGTGCTGGGGCTCGCGGGGAGGAGGGGGTGGAACGGCACCCCCTCATACCTCCAGAGGGAGAGACTTGGAATCCGTGTCAGGACTGGCTGGTGTGGTATATGGTGGTATATGGTTTTATTTTTTTATTTGAGTGGCAGTGGTAACCAATGCATCAAATAATCACAGAAAAATTATAATTTGCAATAAGCACTTCTAATTTCAACAGCCCAAAAATGCAGATTTTGGTGTTTTAATCAGAATTTAGGGGTTTTTTTGCCCCCAGAGAATTTTGAATTTTTGAGCAGATAAAATTAGGAACCCTGCTCATGGACAAGTTCTCACCCCCTGCCATGGAACTCAGAATCTTTACATATAACTAATAAACACTTTGAATCCTCACAACCACCATGTGAGGTAGGTTAGGTGGATAGAATATTGTGACTGGACTAAGGCCACCCAGTGAGCTTCTGGTCAAGAGGAGACTTGAACCAGGGTCCCCCCTATCGCCTGGTCCAAGTACTGCACACAGAGTCATTACACCACACTAGTTCATGAGACCTGTACATGCTAATCTAACTGCCAGGACAAAATAGCAGCAGGCTCTCTGTGGGGTCAGAGGTGGTTGCCTGCCTTCAGGTTCCCAGCCTTAATCATTATTTGCCACTGCCTTGTCCCCAGACATGCCATTTTAAAAGGCATTCATTTTCAAAGCTTCGCCCACCCAGGATTCCTCAGTCGCACAGTTTGGCTTCAACTTTTATAAAATATTATAGGCACCTGCGATAGGGTTCTGGGTAAATCCCCACAAGAGCTAGGTCTTCAATCATGGGTGAGGAAACTTTTTCGTCTCAGGGGACACTTTGAAAATTAGTAAAAGCTCTGAGGCCCACACAGAAGCTGGGGGTGGAGTGCACGCAGGGTGGAGGAAGGAAGAGTAGGGTCCAAATCATGGATTGGTGCTGTGGTGTAGTAGTTACAAGCGCAGTACTTGTACCAGGAGGTAGGTGGAGACCCCTGGTTCAAGTCTCACCTTAGCCATGAACTGGCTGGGCAACCCTGGGCCAGTCACAGATCTCTCAGCCTAACCTACCTCACAGGGTTGTTGTAAGGATTAAGAGTTGAGTTAATTAGCTGTTATTGTTGCAGTTAATACATTAAAGAATTTTAAGCAACTCTGAACCTTAAGGGATAGGGGTGGAATAAACAAATCTAAATAAAATAAATCTCTACTCCTTTCACCCCAAGCGCAGTCTTTCAGTGCTAGGGGGCAGGGCCAGGGGCCAGATGCAGAAAATGGAAAGGGACCACATCAAAACTATCCATAGGTTGCATTTGGTCCCTAGGTCTGAAGTCCTCCCCCCTCTCTGAAAGGACAGCACCTGCCCAGACCTTAAGCAGCTGTACTTTGCTAGGAGTCTTTATAAACTAAACTCCTGGTGCAGCTGAACTAAGCCACCAGGGAGTGCTCCAGAGAGCAAGAAGAGGGGTCTTGCCTTGGAGAAGCAGACAGTGATTTTTACCCTGCATGGTTTTTTTTTTAGGGTGGAATGAGCAAGCAAAATAAGAGCATGAACATGAGAAGCGTGTCTGGTGATTGCTTAAAGGAGGAGAGTGATCCTGATCTTGCAAGGACAGGGCAGAGGCAGGTGCCCTCCCTATGTGAGGTTTCTCAAATTATGGACCAGGCACATTACTGTAATGGGCAATATGGAAAACTGATGCTTTCTGCTCCATTTACCAACAGTACTCTGAACCATGGATGTGTGTGTGAAAACAAAACTATTCTCTATGCATTCCATCTGTTACACTTCACATTTCTGTTGGGAGGATTTAAGAAGTCACTCCAGTAGCATATGGATGTATTTTGAATGAGAGCCAGTGTAGCCTAGTGGATAAGGTGCTGACTTGGACCTGGGAGACCAGGATTCAAATCCTCTTAGCCATGAACTCGTTAGGTGCTCTTGGGCAAGACACACACTGTGTTTTTTAGCCAAGATGCTACCACGTGTAGCCACCCATCAACTATGCATCCAACTGCTTGTTTGAAGCTGGTACGTGGGGATGTGTGCTCCTGTGACCCATGCAGCACCCACTCATGGCCATGCATGGAGAACTGCCAAAAAATCCAGAGTGCCCCATGCAGGGGAAATAAAAAAAGTGCATGGGGTCAGGCGCCCACACATCCCCTGCGTATATGAACCCAGGCACCCACTCACACCAGCAGATGGGAGACAGCCAGCCGCCTCCCTGGAGCTGCCCACAGCCCTCCAGGAGCTCTCTGGAGAGCTCTTAAAGGACACATGTGAAAAATACACCACCATGTTGGCTCAAAGCACAACAACCCCCCACCCCCCTCGCGATGCACGAGAGAAGAGCCAACGTCATGGAAGACAGCAGCATCTTGTGTGTCCCAGTTGTTGGCCGGGACTGCCAGCAGCTGCACCAGCTCCTGCGATCATGGGCAGGAAGGGGTTACTGGCTGCAGCAGCTGTTTCCATGGTGTTCACAGCTGTGTGTCATGGCAGAGGGAGGGCAGTTGGGCAGGGTTTGGAGATTTATTTATTTTTATTTCTTATTTATTTATAGATTTATACCCCGCCCCTCCTGAGAACAGCTCGGGGCGGCTTCCAACAAAAAAATAAAAAAATAAAATACATATAAAACCATTTAAAAACACATCAAAAATACATAAAGTATTAAAACAGGGCCCGGGAAACATTTAAAACAATAAAATAGGGTAGGGGAGATAAAACCCCATTAACCCATCCTCC
>QEPC01006625.1:1422612-1441976 GCA_003113815.1 Sphenodon punctatus | reverse complement strand
CCCCCCCAGGGATCAGGTCTATACTTACCGGCTGCTGCTGGGACGCCGCAGCCACTGGTGCTGGGGGGGGCTCTTGAACTTGCCCGCCAGAGGGGAATTTTTTTAAAAAAATCCAGGCTGGGCAGGGTGGGTGGGGGGTGTCCCCCCTTCCACCCGCACAGCCTGGGAGGGGGAGGGGGGAGGAATTTTATTCCATTGATTTCAATGGGGACACAGTGCCCCATTGAAATCAATGGAATAAATCTGGTATCGGTATACCGGATTTAATCCGAGAATCCGGTTTTTTGGAAACCGGAAACCGGTAAATCCGGTAATTGCCCCGGGGTCCCACCTCTAGGCTGTCTGCATGGGTGCAGTAGCCAGTGGCCACCCTTGCAGCTGCCCATTAGAATCCCTCCCCGCTCACTCCATGTGCATGGGTGCTCCGTGGCTGTGCCACTCAGCGGCCACGGACCCCTCCTCAAGCCTTGCTTGTTTAAAAAACCCCTCTCTCAGCCTCAGTTCCCCATCAGTAAAATGGGAATAAATAAAATAATAATAATAATATAATAATTAATAGTGTCCTACCTCAAAGGGTTGTTGTGGGATTTATTCGATAAGGACTGTAAAGCACCATATAAAATGGTAAATATTTTATAATATTGTATAGGTGTAAAGGATTTGGGGAAGTACTTTCCAGCAAGTCTAAAACAATACAAGTCCTACACTAAGCTACTGCAGCAAAATTCCTTACGCTTCATCCAGGTTATTATGCGGATAGACATAGTAGTTCTTAGCTTCCAGTCCCAGTTCTTCCTTTGAGCCATTGAGTCCTATGAAGAGACTGAACCCCCCTATGCCATGTTGCAGCATGGACAGCTGAGCCTGAAGACCTGCATAGGGGATTGCAAACAGAAGATTAGCTCTCAAGAGGATTAATTAACAGGATGATAGTAATGTATTAACACAGCTATGGGGAATTGGTAGAATTTTAGTGCGAATAGGACACAGCTTCCATTACAAAGCCCAGCTTTAGCTCCCACTGTTTGACATATCTCAAGTGTACAAAGTTCACAAGTTTGGCCTTCCAGAATAAAATCGGAACTTTTTAAACACCTCCAATGGCATCTTTCTATTTGCCATCTGACTCCGAAGCGATACTTCTCAGCCACAAGGGCTAGAAACTTTATTTTTAAGAGCAGCCTGCTCCTAAACCTGTGCATTGCACACAAGGGTGCAACCTTTGTGCAAAAAATGCAGTGCATGTACAAAGTGCACGTAATCTGTGTGTACCATGTGCAACAATGTGTGCACGAGATTAAAAATCAGGCCAAAAGATTCTTATATTGACTCTAGTAACCAAGGCTTATGTAGAAAACCTAGTTATTACAGATTCATGATAGTTGGGTTTTTCTGTTACCTATTTGATCTCTCTGAGTTAACCTTAAGCCTTGTTAAATTAAGGATAAGAGATCAGGAGCTGCAGATAGGCCAGTCATTTTATATTAATACCTCCAAAAAAATGCAACAAAAATGAAATTTAGTTTTTCATACTCAGAATGGTATCCCAAAAAACATATCCAAAGTCTAGGAAAATCAAAGTGGGGGAAGGCCACCATTGCTGATTTTTACTCTAAGCGACATGAACTTAGAAAAATGCACATAACTGGACCTCTTTTGGTTTGATTCATTTAAAACATATGTCAAATTAAAGGTAAAAAAAAGTATATTGACTGTACCTATACCCAAGATGCTATCTCAAATGGTCCACGATAGAAATATGCAGAAATGATGTGAAAAGTGGTCGCTTAATGGTCTATAAATTGAGCTTTTTCATCATAGCTTTAAATCCACTGCAGACAGCAGAATCACATATGAACACAAATTGAACTTTCTTGCACTACCTTCAATTCTACATACAATTCAAGTGAACTGGTCACATAGAAGCAGAAGAGTTATTTAACGTAAAGTAGATCTACAAGAACATTAATAAAACTTATATTTTGCTTATAACATTTTTATTTTATCCGAAGATACACATACAAATTGATGCAACGTAGTAGCGGAACCAGCTATCGTATTTCTGTTACGTGTACTGTTCTTCAATGAAATCATCTTCAAAAGCTTGGACAGTGCTGGAGCTGGTGCATAGAACACCATGACATTCACCACATGCAGATGAGCACTCTCTGGGGCATGTTTGCGGCATGAGCAAAGTAATGGTCTACAGTCTGTCTTGCATTTGCACTTAATGACCTCAAGGAGAGGTGCAGGTGCTGGTAGGAGGTCTGTAAGTACTGGAAGGAGTTGACAGTCAACTATTTTCCATCCCCAATCCACAGGCAGAAGTGATGTGTCACCATGCCAAATCTGAACCTGGTAAAAAACCCAAAGGTTATGATACTTGGCTGCAGCTGATGTGGGTGGAAGTGACTGAGGTTGCACTGATATTATATTTTTTGCCACCTTCTCACAGAAACGCTTGTAGTGAAGACCATCGAGGGTATCTGAAGACTTGCCACCATGCATAGCAACGATAGCTCTTTCCCCAACAGTTATAATAATGTCCTCCATGACAGATGTAGAGTTGTTGAATACTTCAGCATGCTGGAAGATTGATGAATCTTTCATAATCATCTTCAGATTATGCCAAATAACTGAGATAGTGTCACATCCCACAAGGGCATGGATGAAGAGCAAGTTGCGATATAGTCAGCATTGGGTTTGGACCTTTGTTGCTTGTATATTCCAGGTTTTGCTTTTACTTGTACTCTGCTTTTGTTCTGGCTAGAATAACACTTGTCTACAAAGTAGTACCAGTATATCAGTGTCATCTGCAACTACATCTCTTTGTGAAGCAGCATCAACTGCTGCCTGTGTAATGAGGTGGTCTGCATCCCCCTTTGCATGTTTTGTCTGACATCCAGCTTGTTCCAGTCTGTCACTGAACATGTGTAAAAAACATTGCTTGTTAACCTTGTTTGCTAAGAATTCATCCTTCTTCATGGTCAGCATCATGTTTGGGTTCCATTTAACAACCCATGTCCTTGAATCTGTACATCTCATATGAGTTGCATCCTTTATCGAGGGACCATCTGAGTATCCATCAAACACAATTATGGATTTCCCATACTTCTGCAGAACATACTTGACATAGCTGCAGGGCCGGCCCTACCGCGGGGTGACTCGGAGCGGCGGCCCTGGGTCCCACTCCTGGGGGGGCCCCACACTCGAGGTCCCCAGCTCCCGGCCTGACAAACGCGGGGACCCCGGCCAAGTCCAACTCAACTCCGACTGACAGGCAGCAGAGGGGGCCAGCAGGAGAGAGAGAGAGAGAGAGGCCCCACCTCTGCCTGTCAGTCTCGACCGGACCAGGGGAAATGTGGGAGAGGCGGGGCCTCTGCCTCTCTCTCATTCCCCCTGGCCAAGACAGCCAGGCAACAGAGGGGGCCAGCGGAAGCGAGGGAGAAGCAGAGGCCCCACCTCTCCCTCACTCCCTGTCAATCTCTCAGCCAGGGGAAATGTGGGAGAGGCGGGGCCTCTGCCTCTCCCTCATTCCCCTTGGCCGAGACAGTCAGGCAGTGGAGGGGGCCAGGCAGCGGAACTTCCGGTGGCCCCAACAGGCAGTGGCCGTGGTACCCGCCCCGCCTGAGGCTCCAAGCCCGGGGCCCAGGCTGGTGGCGGATCTGGTAAGTAATCTGATGGCTGGGCTTGGGGATGGGTGGAGGGGAGCGCCCCTCCGTCTGTCCCCAAGCCCAGGCCTGGGTAACACGCTGCCTCCAGACTGAGCCAGGGAGTGCCTCTTGAGCTGGGGAGCACCCCTAGGCCCGCCAGCGGCTTTGCTGCCAGCGGAAGAACAGGCCCCCGCCTTTTTTCCCCACCCTGGGCCCTGCATACTATAAGGCCGGCCCTGCATAGCTGCTGCAGATGTCAGAAAATGGTATGCCAAGAGACCAGGGTAGACCCACTCTCGTCTGAGACAGTATGGCCAAGTCATCAGCGTAAAGAAGACTGCCTATTGGCCTTGATGCTATTTTGGGAGGGTGGAATTTAGCTTCCACAAGGAGTAGAACCACATCATTGATATATGAGGACTGGGGCCAACAGACAGCCTTGTCTGACCCCTCTGTGTAAATCTATTTTATCAGAAAGATGCCCCTGGTTGTCCAATTTAACAGTCATAACAGCCTGCTTATATAGGTTTTGTATTAGCAGAAGTAGACGTGGGTCTACTGAGAGAGATCTTAATTTTCCCCAAAGAATTTCTCTATTGACTGAGTCGAACGCAGAGCGCAGGTCCAGAAAAGCTACAAACAATCTCCCATTAGCGTTGAGATATTTGCAAGCTAAATGATAAGAGTACCGCACACTGGTCAATAGTAGACCTCCCTTTTTGGAATCCTGCTTGCTCTAGATGAATTATATTGTGAGTAGTAAGCCATGTTGTCAATCTACTCAGCAGAATTTTGGAATATAATTTGCTAACCACACTTAATAAACTAATTGGCCGGGTCTGACCTGGAACCTTTTTAATATATCGGTGACACTACAGCCTCTCCACAACCCTCGGGGAAAATTCCTGTTTCGTTTATCGCTGTGAACAGTGCCGCTAAGTAGGGTATCCTCCAGTCACTGGATGCCTTTATAAATTCTATTCTTATACAATCCACCCCTGGGGTCTTATTATTGCGGACAGAATCTACGGTTTCCATGACCTCGAGTTCAGTAACTGGCGGCCATGAACAAGGCTGTACTCTTAAATCGTTTTCCTGCCCTTGAGAATCATGTTCACCACAAAAGAGACTCTTGAAATGGTCCTCCCAAGATCTAGATATTATTGGGTAGGTTCCTACTATATATTCCTTTCCCTCTTTAATGAGCCATTTACAATAACATAACATAATTTAATTTATATCCCGCACTCTCTCAAAAGACTCAAGGCGACTCACAACACCATAAATACATTACTGAGATTTCTATCCCACGCAGGGGACCCAGCATAAGCAATAACATAACACATATCATAACATATCAAAACAAAACCCCACCCAACTGATACCTCCTTTGACACCAGGCAAGTGGTCCCATCATTAAACCTTTCTGTACCCTGCTGCCACCAGGGTATTCAGCTGGCTTCATCCCTCTCTCACCGGGGGGAGTCAGCCGCCTCCACCTCCTCATCAGTAAAGTAACCCCACCCCCTACATAATACAAAACCTATCAAAAAAGCCCACCTTAGTCCCATAATCGGCCAAGGCAGACCCCCTAAACAATACTAAATAAGTCAAAAACACCCACACAATTTACAATTCAACAATTCCCAAGGCAACCTCTCATTTAATAAGAGACATCCCCCAAAACTCCCTCCCACCTGATCACAAAACTCAAGCCCCGCAACCCCCGACTGGCCCCAAAGGACCCCAAAGGGCCGCACCCTTTGGGCGCGGCATAGCCGCAGGCGGTGTCTCTTATATGCTGGCTCCTGGCCATTTGCGGTAGCGGTGGCGGGGGGAGGGGCACAGGTCTCAAGTCAACATCCCCCGCCCCCCCCACACTCATGTAACCCCCTCCTCCCCAAAAGGACAGAGGGGAATCCCGGCATAAAGACAGCAACAGCGGCAGCCGGCAGGACACCCACAGAGGCTCCCCGCATAACAACAGGTGGTAAATGGAGCATAGCATGCAGCCGCAGGCGGTGTCTCTTATACGCTGACTCCTGGCCATTTCCGGTAGCGGGGGCAGGGGCACAGTTCTCAAGTCAACATCCCCTGCCCCCCCCCACACTCTCGTACCCCCCTCCTCCCCGAAGGGACAGAGGGGAATCCCGGCATGAAGACAGCAACAGCGGCAGCCGGCAGGACACCCACGGAGGCTCCCAGCATAACAACAGGTGGTAAATGGAGCAGAATTTGAGCCAATGAGCCAGAATTTCCTTGAATTGTTCATTTTTTCGGCTTCAAACAGCGCCTGCCAGGTTCTATCCACATACTCCCTTCTTTTGCGCTTTAGTAAGGAACTATAATGTTTTTTGAGTTCGAAGTAATGGTCTGGTAATTTCTTAGCCTGAGTCACCCGGTAATTATGGTAGACGGCCATAAAGGCCTGTCTAGCATGATGACACTCTGCATCAAACCACTTCTGGTTCCTAGAATAGCAGGTGTTTGGAGGGCTTGGTTTCCTACTTAAATGGGGAGTCAGGAATTTCACCAGTTTCTTGAACTCATCTATCAGCAAATGCCCGGGAATCATGGATAGTGCCTTAGTTCTTATAGCTGTGGCAAATTCACTACTCAGAACAACTACCAATTGTTGTTCCAGTTTCTGGTCCCATCTTTTGGGTAAGTATCGGTGTGGATGATCAGGGTACCTTATCTGGATATTCTCAGGAAAAACTTTTCCGAATGAGTCTGTCCTGAGTGCCAAGAACAATATCAAAGGTAGGTGATCACTAAAATGGAGGTCATATACCTGAAAGTCTGCCATATATGGGAGGGCCTCAGTGTTTAACATAATGTAATCAACTACACTGGAGCCCTGAGGGCCAAGGAAAGTAAATTCACCCGGGTGATCTTTATGCCATGTTCCATTTAAAATGGTTAGATTTAATGTAGTGACCAAATCTCTGAGCTTGAATCCTGACTCATTAATTCCAGCGTCCCGTGATAACAGATTTTTAAAGCCCCAAGAGGAATAACTCGGGCTAGGTAAGTCAGAGGGCAAAAAAATCAGTCAAAACCTCATCATCTGTCCCCAATCTAGCATTAAAGTCGCCCCCGAGTAGGATCAATGCATCTGGAAAGGTCAGTAGTAGGTCCTCGACATAAGTTTTAAGATTATCCCACAGACTCTTACTAAAGGAGGTTTCGTTCACCGGAGGGATATAAATTGAAAGAACTACCAATTTAACCAACTCTATATTCAAAACTACTCCATGTGCAATGGGGGGTAAGTTTAGTTCCTTAACAACAGTGCAATTCAAAGTACTTGCAACTAAACAAGTAATCCCTCCACTCAGATGTCCTTTCTTCCTATATGAGATAACTGACGATGAGTAGGAATTAAACCCTCCTAGTACTACTGGGGTCTTAACCCAGGTCTCTTGTAGTAGTACAATATCAAATTTGCTGATATACTGGGTAAATAAAAAATCATCCTTATGTGACTGCCATCCTCCGATGTTCCAAGAGCATAACGAAATAAAAGAGGGATCATGGCACCTATTTTGTCAATCACCAGTAATTGGATGCATGACAGCCAGTATATCATCTGCAATAAGTGGTCGATCTATCTTATCAATGCAACCCAGGAGATCAATACTATAATCAACATTATTTCTGTCTGTGGAAAGCCTTATTTCACTGGATGTACGTAGGGCAGAATCTGCCTCCATATCATTACCATTAATGGGAAAGAGAATTTTATTACCCTGGGGTGGAACCTCTATAGCCATAATATTTGTGTCAGGGAATGATTCTGGAGGTAGATCTCCCACAAAAGGTCTCTCAGGAGTAATCCCAGAATCTAGGTCGGCCCTATGTGCGTTCTTTGGCATGGCAATATCCTGCAAGCAGACACCAATAGGTTTAGGCAAAACTTTGTCCCCATTTTGGCTCCGTGGGGGCAACAAAGATCTCTTCTCTTGTGACAAAGGGGCTACGGCTTGACCATGTTTGGGCTGGGTATTGACTGGAACAGGCGGAGATGTTGTCTCCCCCATCCTAAACTCTGAAGCTGAGTTGAACAGTGGGTGTTTAACCCGATCCATGAAAACCTCCCCCACTACTACCCCCCAGGACTGGAACAGATCGAAGTGGTCAATTATGTTCGATACCAGCCTGGGACTATGGAAATATATGATCAAGCGCTGAAGATTATAAAAAGAGGGTAGTTTTTGAAAGGAATCTATTTGCTAAAATGGTATATGAAATCTAAAGATATCCTGCAGATGCTGCTGGTTATCAAACTTGGAGCCCCAAGAAGGAAAAAAGCCATTTGGCAATGGAGATACGTGAAAGGAAATGGCTCTGGGATTTATAATGATGTCAGTATTATTCCTTAAGTCCCTTTCCTTTATAACTTCCTTGTTTAGATTTTTCCCTGGCCTCCTATCCCTATCCCTATTTAGTCGGGCCTGGTCAGGGTTTGCCCCAGGTTGAGGCAACCTGTGATTCTGGTTCCCCCCTAGGTAGTTATTGGTCACAAAGACAGAATTCAATCTACCTTCTTTGACTTCTGTGATGAAGTCGGTCAAGGTATGCAGATGGGCTTTTTGAGCTGCTAATAGGTCTAGCACTTTAGCCATCTGCCCTATCAGCTTCTTAATTAGATCTCCTATTAAGAAGCATTGATTACCCAACAAATCATATGAGTCTGTAACGGATTTATCCGGTGACCACAGGCTGTCGTCCCGTGGATCCTCCGTTCCATCTGAAGTTAAAGATTCTAAAGTGGACCGATCACGTTTCTTGGCTATCACTTTGCTAATTGCACCCAGAGATGGAGGGGAATGCACCTGTTCATTATTACTTTTGGCCTTTATCTCCTTAGGACCTGGTAATATGTAAGTATCTAATTTTTGTTGCTTGGGCTGGGAAAAGGCACCCTGAGAGACCTGACCCTGTCTCCCTCTATTGCGAGTCATTAGTGCCGGTTATCCAGGCAGGTTAACTACAAAAATACCAATCTCCAGAAGTTCCTTATTACGTATGTATGTATGTTTATTGTGGTGTTAGCTTCCGCCATAGCCAAACAAGACACTACAACCATAGGCCAGCAGCACAATACAACACACAAAACAAAAACAACAACAATAACAATAGAAAAAATATAATATACATAATACTTCCAATAAAATCATCCAAAAATGTTTAAAATAATCTGGTCAATCACCCCCCTATAAAAGAGGATCCGATGGTTAACATTTGTCACATAACAATTGTCTCTATTGGGAGTCCAGAATGGCACCCCCTGAGAATTCAATATCCCTTGACACTGAAAAGTCTAAGTGATAGAATGATAAGATTGAGCAGGGATAAAAACCTATTTCAGCCAAGATATAATAGGAATATCGGTCGATACATAGGGGAAACTAGCTGCAATAAGGGGGAAGCAGTCGCAGCACTGGATGTATCCAGATTTAAGGGAAACTTCGACCTCCATCCTAGCTATTTGCCAATTGCTTAGTTTTTATCAGTTTATCATGCACCCACTCCCTTCTTTTGGTAGCCAACCAACCAAAGGTTGCTATAGCGACCATCTTGCTCGTTTCTTCCAAACCCATAAAGTACTTATAACCGCCTTCAGGGGCAAGGGGCCAGACTCTACCCAGTAGCGGAGCCAACCAGGCCTGGCGTAAGTGAGTATAATACAGACAGCGCAGCAAAAAATGTTCCAACGTCTCCACCTCCCCCAGACTACATGAGCAGCAACATAAATCAAAAGGGATTGATAACTGCCTGCCTTCTGTTACTGCCGTCCAAACCAGGTGGAAATGTGCCAGGCTTTAGCACCTGCGGAGTCTAGGGTCCCTAATTTTATCCAAATAAGGTTCAAAGGACCCAGTACGTTTAATCTGGCACAATGCAGGGGCAACCTTCCAAGTGCTCAATAGTCCCAGATCCTCCTGAAGAGTCACATCCCTAGCCCTAGTTTCCACCTACCTCCGAATACAGGCAGGATCTTTCCCACAAAAATATGTAAGGGAGAAGCCAAGATTTTTGAGCAGCCACCCCAAGTATAACAACCAGGGGTAGCCACGTATTCCTGTGTGGGAAAGTTCTTCCCTTAAACATAGGAGGGGCAGGTCAAATTCCTGACAAGTTAGAAGCCTCAGCCAATATCTTAAGAAGGTGAGCCTTGCCAAGGCTCTCACCCCTACTTCCAACCTGATAACTGCTCCCGGGACACTATTTCCCACTCCTAGTAGCCTCCTCAAAAATGCATTCTGTACTCGTTCCAGTCTCCTAATGTCCGGGAATGGGACGAGTTCCAACCCAAACAAGGCCGAACTTGGCACTTTAGCACTGTATACCTGAAGAAAAGCAGAGACAGAGACCCCCTGCGAGGCATAGACAGCTCTGGTAATAGCCTGCGCCGCTTGCCGAGCTTTCAATGACCTGTTGGCCAGGTGCATGCTCCAAGTTCCCTTATTGGAAAACGTCACCTCCAAATAAGAAAACGAAGAGATGATATCAAGCTCCCCAGCTGCTGTTCTCCACTTGGTGGGGAGCTTCCTCTTCCCGTAGACCAAGATTTTAGATTTGAGCAGGTTCAGTTCTAGCCCATTCCTTACGCAATAGAGATGGAATTGGTCAATTGCCCTTCGTAACCCAACCTCAGTTTGAGAAATAAGAACCACGTTATCTGCAAAATGCAGAAGACAGACCTGAGTGTTGCCTACCCTTGGGGGATGCACATCAATTGCTTGGATGCAGGTTACCAGGTCAGACACATACAGGCTAAATAGCTGAGGTGCCAATACGCACCCTGTCACGGAGAAACATGGGGTCACACACGTGTAACACGGGACTACATGTTTGGTAAATGTGTGGTGTCAAGGGTTTCACATGGATGTAATGTTACTATACATGTACACTATGTAATGTCAAAGGTTCCACATGCTTGTAATGTTGACATGGAGAACTTTAAAACTCAAATTAGGACTCTGAGAATTGTACAACTTGAGATAGAGCTTTTACACGTCACCAGCCTACAGCAAATACAAACAGATACCAACATGTGTATTGGGGCCAGACGAATGGCCAGAGACATCAACAATGCTAATGAAGGTAGCCATCGACTATGTGCAGCAAGGCAGAGAAATCTGATAAGAGAACAAAGAGAATTCTAGAAGCCTGGAGAACTGACTAAGAGTTTCCTCCAGGAGATATAAGGAGAGAGATCCCAGAGGGGAGAGACAGACACTTCTTGCAAAAGCCAGCTTGAGCATCTGCATACGAATGGCCAGGCTGTCAGCAGCAGGCTGGGGAAAGCATGAACTAGGAGACATGATTTGGCTTTTACCAACTAAGAAGCCAGTGCCCAGTCATTCTACCTTTTATGACTGAGAAATCAGAACTTGTGGACTCGCTAGCGTAAGATGAATAACTTAGGAACTCAACCAGTATAAGTTAGAAATGCGTTATATTTACCTTTGATTTCTAGTAATTACCACTCTGTTTAACTATCTTGTTTATGTAACCTTGCTCCCCCCTACCTCTCTGCACTTATCGCCCTCCATACTCCAGCCCGTGCACTTCGCTCCTCCTCTGTCCCTTCTCTCACCCTTCCACACCTTCCCTGCTCCCCTAAGCGCCTTCGTCCCTTCTCACTTGCTGCCCCCCATGCCTGGAACTCCCTCCCTGTCCACATCCGCCTTGCCCCCTCCCTTCATACCTTCAAATCTCTCCTTAAAACTCACCTCTTTCGCTCTGCTCTGTCTGACTCTTTATCCTGCTGAGCCACTATTCCTATACCTACGATCGGTTTACCCTTATCCTTGCAACATGGACCTGCCTGCTGTCATTCTCATCGTAACCAAGCCAAGTACGTGCACTTGAGACCTCGCATCTTCATGAATGTTAGACCCCTTGTCTCTCCCTCTGTTCCCCTTCCTAAGTCTTTCCCCCAGCTCCTGTCTCTCAGATTGTAAGCCCTAGGGGCAGGGACCGTGTCTATTTTATTACTTTGTAAAGTGCCAGGTACACTGCTGGCGCTATATAAATGTTTGTTGTTAATAATAATAATAATAATAATAATAATGTAATCAATAAACTAACTTCTTGACTTTTATGAAGAAGTGGTCAGTGTCTAATATTGGAACACAAGTGAACTACAAGAGCCCTCAAGCTCTTGCGAACCCAGAGAGTAAAGAGTCTGTAAACGGGAAGGATCGGGCCCTTGGGTGACAAAGGAGTTTCATTGTGGCACACTTGAATTAGCCAGAGAGAGAACTGATTCAAGAGAACTGTGCGCAAGGGAAACTGAGTTGCTCAAACCCAGTAAAGTGGGGGTGCGGACCCCCAAACCTGTGACACACCCCTACCAGATGCCCCTCTCAACAGGTATTGGGTTAGTCTGTAGGGTCCCATTATTAAACCTTACCCTGGCCTCGTTGTTAGAATATAATTGCATAATTGGACCCAATAGCCCAGGCTCGATGCCCAACACCCTCAGCTTAGCCCTTAGCCTGGATCTGGGCACTGAGTCAAAGGCCTTGGTCATATTGACAAAGGCCAGGAAAAGTTTCCCCTTCTTAATCTTATGCTGAAGAATATAACAACAGTCAGTCGTTGATCACCCTTTCCTAAAGCCGTACTATTCCTGCGGGATCAGGGTTCTGCTCTCTACCCACTTATTGAGATGGCATAACAACATCCTAGCATAGATCTTCCCTATAGTAGAGATTAAGTTTATTGGCCTATAACAATCTGGGTTGCAAATACTACCCCTCTTGAACATGGGACCTATCCAGCTTGCCACCCAACACTTAGGGACTTTCAACTCATGACTAGCCCACAAAAAAAGAATAGCCAATATCTGTGCCCACCAACGGGGGGCCACCTGAAGGATTTCAGGAGTGACGAGGTCAGGACCTCCTGCCTTGCGTGGTTTAAGGGCCATGATAATTTCACAAATAGCATCCTCCGAGAAATCCTCGGGTTGTCATTGCCTGGCCTCAAGAGAAACCCCACTTGGCTCGCCTATCAAATCATCTGTCCCTACCTGGCGACTAGCATATAACTTGCCAAAAAAAATTCCCAAATGGGGCCAGAAATTAGCTCTTGACTAAGTCGCTTCCTAGGTTTAATTATAAGATTAGGACTGGATCAAAACCGGCTTGAATTGCCAGTAGATAGATCCACTGCTATCTTGGCCAAGGTAGTACTTAAAAAATCACTCCTTTTCCGCTTCAAAGTCTAGTTATACCGATTCCTAGTCTCACGAAAGGCTTCCCATGCATCTGGATCCTGGTCCTTAATCCACTACCTTTTAACAGCAGCCACTCTAGCCTTCTCTTGCCTGCACTCTTGATCAAACCACAGACATGAATTACATGTGAATCGACTCTGACCCTGCCGCTTCAGAGTTCTCCGGAACTCCTCTAATATACCGGAGAAGGCAGCAAACAGCACCTCAGGATCATTCGTCATTCCTTTTTT
This sequence comes from Sphenodon punctatus, assembly GCA_003113815.1. Classification (NCBI taxonomy): domain Eukaryota; kingdom Metazoa; phylum Chordata; class Lepidosauria; order Sphenodontia; family Sphenodontidae; genus Sphenodon; species Sphenodon punctatus. Next base: position 1,428,837 of record QEPC01006625.1, on the reverse strand, counting down.
TTTTTATTGGTTTTATTGGTTTTTCAGCATAAGGTAATTACATTCCAACTTCCTCTTCTTACATTGTCTTTTAACATATATCAATTCGTACATACAATACTATGCATGCTGGTTTTTTGCTCTCTTATTTAACCAACCCCTTCAACATTAGAGGTAACTTCACTCAGCTGCTAGTCATACTGAGTGCTACTCCACTAAATAGGTCATCTTCATAATTTGGTTACACAATTCCTGCGATCTTTCCAAAGGCAGACATCCTTCTCTTTTTCAAATGTAAAAATCAAACATGTACGTTCTTTCATCCTCTGTAAGAGGCTTGTCCTGCATCTGCTGTAGGCACTGTCTCCATCTGCTGTGTAGTTTGTCAGTTTTATCATGTAGTTTTGCTAGCAGTCGTTCCATTGAGAAAATAAACCATTATCTATTTAACCATTCCCCTTCTTTGATATTTTTGTCTGTTTTCCAGTTTCTAGCAATTACATTAATTGCCGCCAGGCAAAATATTATGCATTGGGGTTTTATTTTCTTAAGCACCTCACAGCTGGGGTATATCCCTAATAACGCCATTTCGGGCCGAAATGGAATTCTAAATCCTGCCATTGCTTCCATGTTACCCACACTATCCTCCACAGGTCCTGGACCTTTTCACATTCCCACCAACAATGTAGTGGGGTGCCCTCTTTCCCACACCCCCGCCAACATTTCCTGGAACTTGTTTTGTCTATGTGTTTAAACTGGCTCGGTGTCAAATAATATCTCAGAGTCAGTTTTACTTGGGGCTCCCTGGCTTCCAAGGAAGCTGCGCAGCTGTCGTAGTGAACTATTATTTCTTTTTCTTGTTGTTCGGTGAATTTTTTACCCAATTCTTTTTCCCGGGCCCTGATGAAGCCATCAATTTTTTTATACCATACTTCCTTAAGTGCCTTATATATTCGCCCTAACCTGCCACTGTTGTTGTCTCTTTCAAACAGAACCCTTTCCATATAGAGGGGTGCTCTCCCATATTCTTCTACTGCCTCCTGTCGCATGAGGGCACTTCTTAGCTGCAGGGCGCTTAGGTACAGCCTAAAATCTGGGAGGTTCAGTCCTCCTGCTTCCCTTGTTCTAAACAGTGTCTCTCTATTTATTCTGGGTCTTTTATCAGTCCAGATCACCCTTGCCATTAATTTGTCTATATCTCTGAATAGAGATTCAGGCAATTCTATGGGCAGCGCCATCATGGGGTACAGCAATTTTGGCAATGTCACCATTTTAAATAGGTTCACTTTTCCCAGCCAGCTACAGGCCAAATTTTTCCAGTCCTCTATTTCTTTGGCTACTTTGTTCAATGTTTGTGGGAAGTTACTGGTATATAGATTTTTAAGATTTTTGGTTAAATTAATCCCTAAGTATTTGATTTCCTTTTCCTGTACTTGAAATGGGATTTCTTCTTTTGTCATGTGTCCCGATTCCCTATTTCCTCTGAATATGAACGCATGGGATTTCTCAAAGTTAATCCGGTATCCCGCTATGTTACCGAATTCCTTTATTAGGTTGGTCAGAACTGGGAGGGAAGTCTGGGTTCACTAATGAACAACAGCATGTCGTCCGCCTATAGCGCTAACTTCTGTTGCGTTTTTCCTATCGTTATTCCCTTAATTTTATTTTCCTGTCGAATCGCTATAGCAAGGCCTTCTAACATCAAATTAAACAGCAAAGGTGAGAGTGGGCACCCTTGTCTGGTTCCTCTGGTCAGCTTAAATGGATCTGAAATGGTATTATTAATTTGCAATCTGGACGTTGGACTTTTATATATAATTCTGGTCCAGGTTAGGAACCTTCGTCCTATACCAATTTTCTTCATAATTTGAAATAAAAACGTCGGTTCTGCCCTGTCGAAAGCCTTGTCCATGTCGGTAGATAAAACTATAGCTGGGGTCCTAGAGGTCTGTAGGTTATGTATGATATTTACTGCTTTTCTTATGTTATCCAATCCCAGTCACCCTGGGATGAATCCTACTTGATCTCTGTGTATCAGATGTCCCGCAATTGCTGCTAGACGGTTGGCTAAACATTTCGAAAATATCTTATAATCGCTGTTCAGCAATTAAATCGGCCTGTAGCTCCCACACTTTTTTGGATCTCTTCCTGGTTTAGGAATCACTACTATCCTGGCTTCATAAAAGGAGGACGGCAGCGAACCTTCTTTTAGGGCCTGATTAAAGACTTCTGTCAGTGGGGTTGCCAGTTCTTTAGCAAAACATTGATAGAATTCAGTTGGTAGCCCGTCTGGGCCCCCCGCTTTATTTTTAGGGAGGTGTTTTATCACCTCTACTACCGCCTCTATCTCTATCGGGGCATCTAAAAATCTTTGTTGGGCAATATTTAGCTTTGGAATCTCATATTTTCCTAAAAACCTGTTAATTTCATTTACTTGGGGGTTAGTGGTACTATATATCTCTTCATAAAAATTTTTGAATTCTTTTTGTATTTCACCTAGGTCTGTTGTTGTGGTTTACGTTTCTGCATTGGCAGTTGCTTCTATCATCTAGTGAAAAGAGTTAATGTTTCAACCCTCGATTTACTCTTAACATTTGTTAACCTTATAGAGGCTGCTTTCCTTGACCTCTCCTCTTTTTGTTAGTCCTTTCTGTGCCTGCTTCTTTCTTATTTTTTGACTCCGCACCTTGATGTTTTTTGTCCACTCTCCTTCGTTTCTTTAGTCTGGGTTACTGTCTTTTAGAAACATTTCCAGGTCCTTGGGGTCAGTGAAGAATTTTCTCTTCCATCTCCACACAATACTCATCCTGGCTGGGAACATCAGTTGCGGTTGCAATTTTTTTTCATGTAGTATGGCGAAGAATTTCCTCCATTTTCTCCTTTTATGTACTGTGACTGCTGCGTAGTCTGGGAAGATTCTTATCGCCTTTCCTTTAAATTCTACGTTCTGCTTGCTTCTGGCCTGCCTTAGGATTTTTTCTTTTACTTGATATTCCAAAAATTTGACAATAATAGTGCGTGGATTATCCCCTGCCTTCGGGGCTTGTCTGGCTGTTCTGTGTGCCCGTTCCATTCTGGCCTGCTGTATGTCAGGATCCCCTGGGAAAAGCTCTTGTAACAGCTCTTTTATTAGCTGTCTGTCATCTCCCTTTTCTGATCCCTCCTCTAGGCCAGTGAATCTTAAATTTGAATACCTGGAGCAGTTTTCTAAGTCCTCTGTTTTCTCTTCTAGAAAGTCCACCTTTTCTTTCATTTTCCTAATCTGATCTTCATTACTCAGGGAGTGATCTTTTATACTTGTTATCCTGGTTTCCGCTGCCTCCATTCTTTTCGATAGTCCCTCCAGCTTTTTTATATTGAGGTCTGTTGCCACCTGCAGTTTGTTCACTTCAGTTGCCAGTTTTTCTCTGGCTTGTGCTGCGGCCCCCAGATCCTGCCTCAGGCCTTTTATTAAGTCTTTTAAGCTCCCTGCTAGCTACTGCATCAGTGCCTCCCTCCGTCTGGTTTCTCGCGTCCGCCATTTTGCTTACCGGCCTGGGCAGTGAGTGCTGGAGGGTCCCACTTCTGTCTCGCAGATAAAACCGCTCCAGCTTAGGCCCCCGGCATTTGTGGCTTCTTGTTAGCTGGCTGCGGCACCCTGCGGCGATGACAAGGCTAGTTTAGTCAGGCCTGGGAAGGGAGCCCTGTTTCCCGCTTCTGTTCACAGTGCGCGCATGCTCAGTCCCCCCGCCATTTTTCTTTACTGCACCGGCGACTGTACGCTGCAGGGCCCTGTTCCTTTCTTGGAGGCAAGAGCGTTCAACTTTCTGTTACTTGTTGGCCTTTCTTTTTCCTTTAGTTTGTTTTTGGCATTTGTTTACCCTTTCTGCCTGGCTGCTGCACCCCGCGGTGCTATAGGAGTGAGATTATTCGAACCTGGGAGGGGAGCCCCACTTCTCCACGTCTTCTCAAGGCGCGCGCATGCTCAGTCCCCCTCATTCGTCATTCCTTATTAAATATAAGTTGCCCAAAATGGGCGTAGTCAAAAATCTTCTAACGGATCAAATATACTAAAAGAATAAAAAGTGAATACAATAAAATAAAATCCAAATTAAGCATACATGCTGCTATCAGACAGCTATCAACATCTTGCCCATAATAGGATAAGTCCAGGAACACCTTGATCTTTGGAAAAAATGGGAAATGGAAAAGGGTCTTCAGTGAGGCAAGTTACCCAACATAAAACAGTATCTTACGTTATAAGCCAAACCTCCAGCGGACAGAAAATCACACCTTCCAGGGGCCCAGTAGGCTACCCTGCACCCAGCTGTCGCCTAAGGCCGCGCAGCCCTTAGGCGTGCTGCCCCGGCGTGCGCCTCCAGCACCGCCGTGCGCCATGGCTGCCTTTAAGGTGTTCCAGGTGCCAAGCCACGCCCAGTGCGCATGCTCGGTCCCTGCTGTGCGCCTCCCAGCTGCAGTGGGTAACAGCAATAAGCCCGGTATCTGTCAGCAGCGCGGTCCCAGTGAGGCTCCTCAGGGCTGTTCTGGCATCTCTGGGACTAGGGGGGGAATCCCTCAGGTGTGTGTCAGTGCCGCCGTGCACCGCGGCTGCCTTTAAGGTGTTCCAGGCGGCAAGCCATGCCCAGTGCGCGTGCTCAGTCCCTGCCGTGCGCCTCCCAGCTGCGGTGGGTAACAGTAACAAGCCCAGCACCGGTCAGCAGCGCGGTCCCGGTGAGGCGCCTCGGGGCTGTTTCGGCATCTCCGGGGCTAGGGGGGAATCCCTCAAGCGTGTCCATCTCAAATATAGACCCTCAATCAAATGCGTTAAATATTATTAAAATGGCAGCTATCACCCCCTAACACAGGTGGACTAGGTCTAATGACTCGTCACAAAATTATTCCAAATCACCTCCCACAATTCTATTTTAAGGTTCACATAAACCCAAAGCAAAGTCAAAAACAGAGCGACATCAAAACAAAAGCTATAACAAAAACACCTGTAAATTTCTTTACTCAAATGTTTACCACTATTAAGAATTAAGACTTCAACCACAGCTGCACCTGGCTCGCGCGCAAGGCCGCGCGCACAAGGGCACGCCCCGCCCGCGGTGCAGATACCGTCTGCCGCCCACCTTCTACCACCTTCTCCTAGGTTGGAGTCCAATCAGTGCTGCTCTCTCTGGTGGGCGGTCCCGCAATTCAAAGTCCAACAGCTGGCAGGGCAAACAGGTGGCTCCACCGTGTCCTCAACGAGTCTCCCTCAAAGTAGGAGCGGGCATAGTTTCTCTCGTGTCAGGGGCAGCAGCCCGCTAGAGTTCCCAGCACTCCACAGCAATCTTTCCCCTTGCGCAATATCTACTCCATACGTCTGTCATTCCTCTTCCCCTAGTCAGTCCTCCTTGTTGACTTGATGTTCCTGCATCAATGCCTGTTCAATGATGAGATCAGCTGAGAGACCATCCCATAAACGATTACTGCGACGCACAACATGTAGGCCTTGTTAGAACATGCTATGGACATGAGGATGACTGGTTTCAAGACTTTCAATTTCCTGCAGATGTATATATACTGTCTTGTGTACAAGTTGTGACCAGCTGCTGCAAAGTATGGAAGCATTTCTCTCAAAGAAAGCAAATGTGAAGTCACCTGTTCTCTCTGCTCTGAGGTACTTTTTCAAGATGTCTACCATCTTCATGTACTGAACCCATAGAGAGGCAGTCCTACTTGCTATCTTCTTTTCTTCTGCCTGTTCTATTTTGTTGTTTAATTCCAGTAAGGTGTTACATGATTCATCATCCATGCTTGTGCCTGACATAACCTTGTTATACACCTGTTTAGCGCTTGTAATGAGGTTGCTGCTGTCTTTCATGACAGAATTTGCATTATATGCAGCTGATGCTACATTCGGTCCTTCACTTGGCTGGCAGTCTTTTTCACTAGAGTGAAGTGGCATGGGTAGTTTCAAAGCCTCAGCGATCAAGAGAATGTTTAGGGCAGCATCAATGAGGATGTGTCCTCTTCTCGCTCTTACCAACGCCTTGCCGCTAAGCATATGCCCTACTGTATAACCAGCATATATTTATTTATTTTATTTATTTTCATAAATTTGTACCCCGCCCCTCCTGCCATGCAGCTCGGGGCGGCTTCCAACATTAAAATACAATAAAATTCTCATAAATAATATAAAATATTAAAACAGGACTAAGGAACAATATCAACCAAAGTAGGTGGGGGAGCTAAAAACGCCCCTTCCCTACCCACCCTCCC
>QEPC01006625.1:1405524-1417332 GCA_003113815.1 Sphenodon punctatus | reverse complement strand
GAGAGAGAGAGAGAGAGAGAGAGAGAGAGAGAGACCATGTTTTTCTACATTCAGTATGTACACACTGTCCTTCTCTCTGTTCACTTGAATGGTTAATTCCATCACTTCCTTTCTTTCCCAATGTCACAATTTCTTTTTTGGACAGATTTTTATTACACATGACATGTTTCAACCTTAAATTTCGCCGACATATAAGAGTACTGAATCTACACAATGCAGATGACTCTCCAATGCTTTGTTTTTGAGTCTGAAGTATTACTATAAAATGACAGGCCTAAATACAGATGACTCTCAAATGCTTCCTATATGAAACTAACAACAACAACAACAGGAGGGTAATAACCAGAGTCTTTCCCCTCAAACTGACAGTCAGTGGGCAATGAGGCCCACAGAGTCAGACTACTGAACAGTCCTTGGCTGGATTAGATGAAGCTGGAGGCCTTCAGTCTGTCAGTCGCTCACCAGTCGGCTGGCTATAGAGCTGCTTCTGCAGGTGGTAGGTTGGATGAAGGCAAGTCAGAAGGCCACTACGATCTCCTTCACTGTCCCTTATCACAGCAACTTTTTCTCCTCTTTTTTTTTCTTCCCCAAGTTAGTTCTCTCTCAGGCCCACTCCCCAAATCTTCTCAGTTTCTTCTCTCTCAATCCCCTCAGAACCCTACGACTCCTCCTTAGGGACAAAAAGCATTCCCCTGCAGGGATCCATCAGAAAGATTATTCTACTAACATGTATGTACTCAGAACTCTGCTTCTATGGGACCAATTCGGACCGTTCTATGGGACCAATGCGGACCGTTCGAGATAGCATCTTAGGTACAGGTACAGTCAATAAGTATTTACCTTCAATTTGAATGTTTTAAGTGAATCGGACCAGCGGAGGTCCAGTTATGTGCATTTTTCTAAGTTCATGTCACTTACAGTAAAAATCAGCAATGGTGGCCTTCCCCCACTTTGATTTTCCTAGACTTTGGATATGTTTTTTGGGATACCATTCTGAGTATGAAAAATCAAATTTAATTTTTGTTGCATTTTTTTATTTTTTGTTTTTCAATTTCTTTTCCATAAAATGACTGGCCTAAGAGTGTTCGTGAAGACATTGAATCTCAAAAGGTTTCCAACTTGTTTAGCTCCTTTTCAATTCCCCCCCAAGGGAGCAAGGTATTTGTATTCACTTTCTGAATGGAAATTTAGATTTGTCCTTTCACTTGCTAGGTTCAGTGTCTTGCCTTCTGCAGTCATTGAGGGCAGAGATCTCAATGTCCCATTCGAGCAGAGAATATGTCGGCTCTGCACCTGTAACTGTGGAAACCCGGCTCTATGTCTTTTTTGACTGCCCTTATTATTATGAGGTTAGGGAATGGCTACTGGCCCGTGTTGTTAATATTATTCCGCCTTGATATGTGAATCCATCTCTTAGCTGACAACGATTCAGCTCTGTCCTTATCGGTGGCAAAATTTTGTTACACTGTATTCAAGGCCAGGAAACTTGTAATTATAAATCTTTAGTGTGTTGTTTGATTATTGCCTTAGATTTTTATTGTATTCTTTATATTTTACATTTATATACTTTATATTTTACTATTTATTATTTTATGTCTGTAACGTGTTACTACTGTAACACACTCTACATGGGGCTACCCTTGGTGCTGGTTCAGAGACTGCAGTTGGTGCAGAATGCGGCGGCCCGTCTCCCGATGGGGATGGGCCGATGTGAGCACATTACGCTAGTGCTTCGCTCTCTGCACTAGCTGCCGATAGTCTTCCGGGCCCAATTGAAGATGTTGGTGCTGACCTTTAAAGTCCTAAACGGCCTGGGCCCCACCTACCTGCAGGACCGCCTCACCCTCTGGGACCTGGATCAGCCCCTGCGGTCAGCTGGGGGCGCCCTCCTCAAGGTCCCCCAGGTTTCCCTGGTGTTGACCGCGAGGAGGGCATTTTTTGTAGCTGCACCGCGGCTATGGAACTCCCTCCCGTTGGAGGTCCGCTTGACCGCCGACCTCCCCTATTTCCATAGGCAATGCAAGACCTGGCTGTGCCGCAGGGCCTTTACCGAGGGAGGTGGGTTGGGTTAGGGAGGGTTTGGGCATGGATTGTTTTAATTTGGGGTTTTTATGTTTTAATTGTATTTTGGTTTGTTATCTATTTTAATATGTATTTTTAAATGTTGTTAGCTGCTCCGAGATGCTTTTAGCAGGAGGGGGCAGCATATACATTTTATTAATAAATAATAAATAATTTTCACTTTTGTGCTGTTTTGTGATATCTTTGGCAGACACAATAAACATATTTGATGATGATGATGATGATGATATTCATGATAAAAATAGCAAGTGTCAGGAACAGTATTGCTGTCCATTTCTATCCCTCCACCACACATTAGTTTTGCTCACAAATTTAATCTGGCCTTAGGTGTCCCAGCTTCACTCTGAAGTTCAAGAAGAGTTTGGCAAAGTTTGAAAAATTTGATCAAACTGCTGAAATGTGAATTTCAGATATTTTTTTTGGTCAATCTGTAGTCTATCTGCTGAAAGCCTGGCATTCAGTAAGTGTGTGCAGTTTTTGAGGAACAAAATATTTTTGCTAACGACTGAAATAGATAAAGAAGATACAGAAGATGGAATAAGCTGAACCTTGTTAAAATGAAAACAACTTCAAAAGTTTCAATTTCTGTTCCATCTTTCCTTCTCCTCACAAAATATCTTTCCCCTTTCCCCATCAGTTTGTGCACGTCTTATAACGTAATTTCTTCAGTTATAATTAAGCAAAGTTGTCAATCAAGTTTTGGGTTCAGTCACACTCATTTGTGTCAACGGGATTCTACTGAAGTATGCAAAGAGTCCAACTGACTTCCAGCTGCAGTCCCTACATCTTCTGCTTATCTAATAAGAAATCAAAGTTGCACAGTCACTGTACCATTCAGTTCAATACCAACAGATACTCCTTGTACTGCAGCTACTTCTTCATTTTTTGTGTGCCTCCTATTTTCCTGTATCTGTAAACTATAACATGTAAGAGCTGACCTTACCGTTGAAAGACTGCAAGGGTTTTCATGAGCTTGTTTTGTTTTTGTTAAAAAACAACAAAAAACCAAAAACTGAAGCAAGCAATATTAAATAGATTGATTTCACCAGTTGAAGTGTAATTATAAAGTTTTTATATAGTGGAAGCAATGTGATTGATCATGATCCGGCTAGGCCCCCATGCCAGCACAAGGGGCTGTGTGCTGGTGCAGGGCTGGGGAAAAGCAGGTGGATGGAAGAGAGGTTGTGCAGGCGTAGGCGGATGCTGAGCATCGCCAGCCAGATGGCCACACCCCCACTGGCTCTGTGGTGGCCATGCCCCCTCTGCTGGTGTTAACGTGGGGAGCTCAGCCCATGGAAGGGCTCGGAGTAGGAGTAAGGCATGCGCAGCCATGAGGAAACAGGCACTGGCTGCCTGGAAACTCTGAAGCCGCTGCACCCCCGCCCAGCCAGTCCCTGAACCCCACAGCGCACACCCTGGAGCGGTGACCTGGCTCCTGTCCCAGCACCGCAGCCGCAACACGTGGAGAGGCACGTGAGGGGCAGGGTCTCACCATAGACAGTCCTGGGCTCCCACGCTCCAGGGTGTGTGCTGTGATTTCAGCATTATTCCATTTCACAGTTTGTCCTCTACAGTAAAAAATGAGATGAACTCAGAATCAGAAGGCATCCAAACTTCACCTGTGGGACGTGAGGCGAGCTCGGGAGGAGGAGAGAGGCAACGGGGATGGAGAACAGCGCCTCCTGCACTCTCACACTGAGGGGGAAAGAGGCTCCTCCCTTTCTGACAATGCAACGGGCTCTGGGGAAGAGAAGATTGGAGCTGTGGCCACTGCTGCTGCTGAGGGCTCCTCTGTGGTGCAGTCCTCACTGGCTCCTGAGCACCCCTCCCTCCCTGCATAGAGGAGGCAGCTGAGAGATGGGCTGGTCTCTGCCAAGACCCGGACATACCTTGTGTGCTGTGGGGTTCAGGGGCTGGTCGGGCAGGGGTGCAGTGGCTCCTGGGACTCCTGGCAACCCTCGCCTGCTTCCCTTCCTGCCGCTCATCACCTTTGCTCCACCTCCTCCTTCCGTATCAGGAGTGGAGCTGGATGTGACGCTGTGACCACTGGCGCCACAGGGTCATCCACTTGCACTGTTTCTCCCAGCGCAGCATTTTACCTGAATCGCACTTTTTATGCTTATGTGCATAATTTCTATTGACTTTCAGTGAAAAATAAGCACCCAAGTGTCATTTTTCATTTGGGAACCTCCTCACTACAAAAATCTACCCTGACTGCTAAGGTGCTGGTTACATATACAAACTTTCAACATATGCCTTACAATATCACCTTTGGTTTTATGCTCTTAACCATTTCTCAAGATGGACACCATAGCTGTCGATCTCTTTAGTATAGATATTTCCAGTCTTTTCACTTGCACAGCTCCATTTTTGATATAAAACATATCATCAACAAATATGCAGAGTATCTTTGAATAACAGACTGTGACACCACCCACTGATAGTGCAACCCCACTTGGAATCCTGACCCACAGTTTGGGAACCTTTGCTTTAGGAGGGACTCAGAAGTTGAATTTACACTGCTTTTGGGTGCCCCTGTTCCCAAGCACTGAACCCGAGATGCCCAATGCTTAATTTCCAGAGGTGCTGGCTATGAACAGTTCCCATTGGCTTGAAATGGAACTGTGGATGCTCAACATCTGAAAGCTAGGCCTTAGCTTTCAAGTTGGCCACTCAAAATTAGGTGGCAGTTCTGAAAAGATATAGGCCAGGGGCGGGCAAAGATCCCAAGCTCAAGAGCCACATACCAAAACTTTCATATCGCCGAGAGCTACAATAATGTTACATTTATCATGGCTTCCCCCAATCTTGGGCATGGGCATGGGGATGGGGCAGTGCTGCTTCCCCCAGATTTCCCCTCACAACAAAACTCTGGATCCCAGGGAGCCTGGTGGGTTTGGACAGCAGCGATAGTGGCATAGGGAGTGGTGCTTCCCTTGTCTCATGGTTCCTCTGAGTAAGAGGCTCCAATAGCTAAAATGGCAGCGATGCTTCTCTTCCTCTTGAGGGAGCTGCATTAGGACACGCCTCCAGGCATCCACTTCTGGCAAGAGTCACAGTAAACGAGCCTAAGAGCTGCATGAGGCTCGAGCCACCATTTGCCTACCTCTGCTATAGGCCGAACTGACACACCAGCATCGTCATAGACAGAATGCAAGACTTCCATCTATTTAAGCCGATGAGTGGCTTTGTAGGCCTGAACAGTAACCATACACACTGTCAATAGTGCCTCTGCAGACCAACAGGACTTCAGACTGCGTGTACACTTTTTGCAGTCAAGACCTTACTTCCTACACAACTCTTTAAGGCGATTGGCTGCAATCCTCCTTTTGCAATTGGCTGCAATCAAATCCCCACCCCCACCTCAGACTTGGCCAGTCTGTCTTACATAGACGTGATAGTCCTATAAACAAGAGTGACTCATTCCCACCCCCCAGGAAGTTTAATCCTGATGGGAGTTCTGGAGCCACCATGGAGCATTCTGGTGGCAGCATGGCATGGCAGATGGCATTCTCAACAGTAGCTCCTGCCCAACCCTACTATTTTTATGTGACCAAGTTCCCACTTGCAATAGCCATCCTCTGCCCTGGGCCCCCGGATTCAGCGAGACACATGTTTTACCAATGGTAAAAGAAATCCCCATAAGCGCCTATGAGTTGTCTGGACTCCTCAGACTAAATCATTGGGCTACTGTCTGAAACAGAGGTTATCCAGGGGTAACCATTTCACATTAGCAGTCTATAATCTCCTGTTAAAGTTCATCCCAAGAATCTGAGGTTCAAAGGAGTTCAGGATTTATAATCTCTCGTAACCTCAGACTTCAGGCAACGCTTTCACAAGAAGTTTATGAACTCAGGCATTCACAGAGGCCACTACCTTGTAAATACATTAGACTACCTTCTCCCTTACATCTCATCACGGTCTCTGTCTCCTGGCTGAGCACAGGGACCTTCTGTGGCCACGTTCCAATGAACAGAGGTAAACCAAAGTAACTATTTCAATTTAATTAAAGTTAAGTAACTACTCTCTTCGATAGTGTTCAGCTGAACAGTGTAAACCTAAGAATCTACTTGAATTAAATAAACTAAACTAATTAGTCTAATGCAAGTTTCAAGTTTATTGTTAGCCACATGGTCATAACAAACTAACAAAATATTCATCAAATAAGTAACATAATAGCAATATAACAATAATAAAAACAACAACAACATATGCAAAACAGTTAGACCAATTAGACAGATGTTCCAACATAAACGAAACAACAATGGAAGGACCTTATCTAAGCCCCTAAGACATAACATCCTGGATAAAAGTACTACTACCAAAGATCTAATCCTCTAATTACCATGCTCGAAAGAGCTTCCCACGCCAAAGGATAAACCAGCCTACAGTGGCCCGTTTATAGCAGGCCTCGTAATACATCTGGCACTGTTCTTCATATCGCATTCGAGCATTAGCAATTCTAACTGCATGAACTGCAACCAGCTTAGAACGAGCCAGATCCGCATCACCCAGCAGGTACATTGATTGTTGTATATTAGAGCGAGAAAGATCCCAGTACACAGTCACCCGCAGGCGGGTACGTTGGATAGCATATATAGGACACCTCAGAAGGTAATGCCCCAAATCCTCCACCTCCTGCCCACACAAACAGATCCGCTTTTGGTAGGGAATTCCATTATATCTCCCCTCCAAGACAGATGTGCGCATAGACTGAAACCTCAAACTAGTCAAGGCCTTCCTAAGTGTGGGATCCACTAACAAATGAATATAAGAGGCTCCACCCCTAGGCGGTATCAGATATTTATAGAAGGGGGAAACAAGAGACCTAGCGGCCACTGCCCTCTGTTTTTGTCTATCTATATCTAGCACTCTTTGTTTGAGTGCATTAATAACAGAGCCACCAGCTTTATCGCAGAAATATACATCTGAAAATCCTAACAGCAACAGGCAGTTCTTCACATCTGCCCACCATCAATCAATGCCCCCTACATTATCCAGCTGTTTTCCTGTCATAGCGTGACCCAGCAGGGAGGTGTCCACCGTATCCCTTATTTTTGCCCAGAAAGACAGCTTACGAATTGTTATTTGGGCTGCTAGGGAGTGATTACCCATTTCCAGATTTGTCATCGCCGAATTAGATGTAGGGGGGGGGGATTGCCAAAATCCGTCTCCATAGAATGTTAATAATTGGTTCCAGGCAAACTTAGTCTAATTAATTGCATCAAGCTATTTGTAACATTAGTGGCATTCAGACAAACAATGTAAATCAAAGTACTGCTGCATCAGTTTCCCCCCCGATTTGAGACACAGGGTATTAATATACGTGACGGCACTGCCATCCCACTCAGGGGTGGGGAGGGCTATCCCCGGGTAGATCAGCTCTGGCGGCAGGAACACACCTCCCTGCAGCTTGACCTGACCAAGAAGGAGGGGCAGGGAGTGAGGTGCCGTGACAGGCAGGCATGGCTGGCTGCCATGACGACACCCCCCTCCCCCCACGCTGGGATGGGTGGGTGCAAGAATAGATGTACCTGCCTGGTTCAGCCCATTCTGGCCTACCTGGACAGCTCGTGGGGCCGGACCGTGGGCCCGGTTTGTTCCAGGCCCCCCGTTTCTGGACCAGCAGTCAACTCTGTCAGGGTTTGAACCACTGGGTCCAGAATAAACGTTTGGGGTTGGCACTGGCCCAGCCAGGCCGAACCAGGCCCCCGTCACGTTTGTCAACGCTCACGATGATAAAGGAATCAAGGTTACTACTCTTACACTGATAACTATTCATGCAAACAGTCACTTCAAAATATAAACCAAAGGCAGAGGAAGTCTGTACTTTTCTTGGGACTCCTGAATAGCTTTGGTATAGCTCTGTCTGAATGCTTGAGGAGTAGACAGAAGTAAGGCCCAGCTACAAGTTAGCCAATTGTCTGTATTTGACATGCAGGCCACGTTTGACAGAGAGTCTGGGTAGAGGCATCCTTGGTGGCCGCCCTCTAGCTTTGGAACTCCCTTCCTTCCCTAAATCCACCAGAACTTGAGCCTTTGCATCTTACAGAAAGGTGGGGTTTTGGTAGCCAGAGATGGGATGTGGATTATGGGGTGGATCTTTTAAGAGTCTATGTATATGGTTTTATCTATAACCTGCCCTGATCCATGGTTTGGGATAGAAAACCAGATAAATAAATTCATTTCACCAATGTTGGTAGCAACACTATCTCCCACCATGTCAGCTACTCTGAAGGATCACCTCTTCTAGCTATGAGGAGTGAAAGGCTTATCCCTTGGGTATTCCTTATAAAACATTGTTCCAGATGCCTAGGGCCCGACTTATGGCTTTAGATCAATGGAGTCTTACTAAAGATTTCAATGAGCTTTGAATTAAGTTTATACCAAGCACCTGCTGCAAGTAGTTTGTATTAATAGCAATCTTACATTACCAGCGTGGTAATTAACAGAGAGTACAATCAGCATTATTTTGGTGAAGAGCGTCCTTGAGTGAACCCACACACAACGCTGCTAGAATCTGATGTTCACCGGGTCCTGGAAGCCATATAATGAGCCTCAGATTGCTGTTGCAGGTGAGTGAGGCAATCCAAGTTCCAGCCCCGCTTTAAACTTGGATCTGACGATTAAAGCGGGGTTGGAACTCCAATTGCCTCACTCACACGTAACAGCAACCTGGGGTTCATTATACAGCTTCTGGGGCCCGGTGGACATCAGATTCTAGCAGCGTTCACCCTTTCATTTGTAGCTTTGACAGCAGCACTGTGCTGTTTTCAGACAGTCTTAGTTCCACATGACATGGATTATAAAAAAAAAAAAAATCAAGACCAGTGCTAGGGGGAAATATATATATGTACATATATATAATACGTTAAATGGCTTAAAAACTGGCCAGTAGGCTTCTATTGTAAAGTGCAATTTGACATCCAGTGGGTGTAAGTAGGGGCAATCCACAGACTGTTCTTTTTCAGTGATATTCGACATCCTTATCTGTAATCATCCAGCCCATTCCCCCAGGTATGTTACCTGGGACTCAACTGTGACATCGCCCTCGCCTTTGCACCTCCCATTGAGTCTGTTGCCAAATGCCTGTCGCTTCTCTTTTCATAACACTCAAATTTGGTCCTTTACTCTTCCCACTGCCACTGCCAAGACTCTAGTCCTCTCTCATGTTGACTACTGCAATCTCCTAACTGGTCGTCTCCCTCATGCCTTGACCTCTCACTTCTATTCAACAATCCACTGCTGCTCTAATCATCTCCAGCCCCTCCTCTCCTCACTCCCTTTCCCTTTGCATGAAGCACAAGCTCCTTGTCTTCACCTTCAAAGCTCTTCCTGGCCTTGCTCCTCCCTATCTTTCTGTCCTCATTTCCTGCCACATTCCCACCCGGGAACTTCGCTCCTCTTCTGCCACCACTCTCACCCATCCCAGAATCATCTCCTCCCTGAAATTAGTCTTCACCCATGTTACCCATGTAGCAATCCTCTAGGGCTGCTGCCCCTTTAAGAGGGGGGCTGAGGGTGCCAGCCAAGGGGGCTGTGTGCATGTGCATAGGTCTGGGGAAGCCAGCCCATAGTGAGGAATCAGCCTCAGTGGGGCTGTTGGCCCTTTAAGGGCTGAAAGCCAAGGGACTGGACCACATCCACTCTGCCTTTATAAGAGGTTGCAAGTTGGGGTTTAGGGCTGCAGTCTCTGCTTGGAGCTGAAGAGGCAACATCCTCCTGGAGGCCCTGAGCAGGGGAGTGAGCATTACTTAAGCCTTGCTGGAGGGAACCTGGATCCAGGGACTGGAGCTAGAGGAGCCTGGATTCTAAGCTCTCCTGAGACCTGGAAGTCAGGAGGAACTAGAGACAGAGACTAGACACCCAGCTACTGAGGAAGGCTGTGCGGGAGCCCATTGCCTGGGGACAGCATGCTATGAGCCAGGGGCCAGTGAGCCTGGCTGTGTGGACATTTGGGTGTGTGTGTGTGTGTGTGATGTACATCTCTATGCTGGAGAGACTGAATTGGGTCTGCAGAGTGGAGGCGACTGAGCTGGTAGCCCAGACATATCTTGGACTGTGTTAAGTACTCTTAATAAAGACTGAGTTAACCATATGCCAAAGAAGTAGAGAGTTAATTCCCCGGGAGAGTGAACCACCCAGGGCTCTGATCCTGCAGGGACTTACCCCCTGGAAGCCACCACCTGCTACAACCCCCCTATGTCTGGGACTCCCTCCCCAAGCACACACATTCTGCTTCCTTCCTAAAACCCACCTCTTCCTAGGGCTGTCAGATATGCAAGTGTTTCCATTCCAGGACACTTATGAAAAATACATGTTACAGGGCCTGCACTGGTGCCTAAACATCTCTTTTTTTATTGTACTGTATTCTTCAAGATATCCCTCCTCCCCTTGTAATGAAGCTAAGCACATGCACCTGCAATCTCCCAGATCTGTTAATGTACGTTCTCTCCCCCTTGTTCATCCTAGGTTGAAAGCCCCTTGAGGCAGGGATCGGTCTTTTTTCATGACTGCTCAGCACCAGGCACATTGCTGGCACTGTATATGTCATAATCAGAAAGGAAATATAAAAAAGATTTTACTGGGAAAGTTAACAGGGGCTAGTTATATAGAGCAATCTGGATCACACAGGAGGTTGGGCAGTCTTATCTGAACTACTGTCAATAAAACCAAGTGACAATCACGTATCTAGGATGAAAGCATGTAGGCCAAAAAAAAATGTAGGTCACATGTACAAAATAGGGGATTTGATACTCCAAATGGACTTAGGGGCCATGGCAGATAATCAGTTGAAGAGTTAAACCAGTCGCAGTTAAACCAATGTGATTCTGTAGCTAAGGCGGCTAATGTAAACCCTGGGTGTATAAGCAGGGGAGTATCCAATAGGATTAGGGAGGTTGTATTATCTCTGTGGTATACTGACACAATTACGAGGATACAATGTCTTGTTCCAATATGTATTTCAAAAAAGGTTTTTAAATAAAAGAAAACGGGTTCAGGAAAGAGCTCCAGGAACGATTTGCCGTCTGGAAATCATGCTTTTTAGTGAAACTACTTAGTTTCTTTAAGAGACGGGTAAGAGGCGATCGTGTTCTGCAGGTACTTGAAGGGGAGGGAGATCTCTGGCAAAGGGCTCTTTAATTTATCCCCGGAGGCTCAGGGCAACTTACAATAATTACATAAAATATAAAATAATTAAAACCCCACAAAACTGACACACAAACCCACACCCAATCACCCTCCTCCCAATCTATCCCTGCCCATTGAATGCCTGGCCAAATAAAAAGGTCTTACACTGCCTCTGGAAGTCACTCAAACTACGGCTCAGGTGAGCCTCCAAGGGAAGGGAGTTCCAAAGCTGTGGGGCAGCTACCAGGAATGCCTCTCTGCAGGTCCAAGTCGTATGAAACTGGGACAGTGATGGAACCCGCAAGAGGGCACCCTCAGCAGATCTTAAGGGCTGTGAAGTAGGGGTGGGACCCCGGGGCAATTACTGGATACCGGATTTACCGGTTTCCAGTTCTCAAAGAACCGGATTCTCGGATTAAATCCGGTATCCGGTACCGGTTTTATTTCATTGATTTCAATGGGGCACTGTGTCCCCATTGAAATCAATGGAATACAATTCCAGAATTCCTCCCCCCTCCCCCTCCCAGGCTGCGCGGGTGGAAGGGGGGACACCCCCCACCCACCCTGCCCAGCCTGGATTTTTGTTAAAAAAAA
>QEPC01006625.1:1350983-1366888 GCA_003113815.1 Sphenodon punctatus | reverse complement strand
TCATCCGGCTGCGTCGCCCTGAGAGACCCCGTCGGGAGGGGCCAGGAAGTACGAGCGCGTTGGATGGAGCAGCTGCTGCTGCCGTCTCTGGTAAGGCAATTCCTTTTGTAAAAGGGAAGGGGGGGAGAGTCAAGCAAGCCCCGGCAGCTGGGGAGGGGAAGCCCTGAGGATTTTACCAGTGCGGGGGGAGGAGGAGGCATGGGCCCTGACTCCCGCGGAATTTTAAAAAAAATTCCGCGGAAGAATCGGGGCCCTGGTTATGAATATCACATTATGCCGTTTGGATTGGCCAATGCTCCGGCCATGTTCCAGCATCTGATAAACGATGTATTACGGGATATGTTGGATAAGTTCATCATAGCCAACCTAGACGACATCCTTATATTTTCTACATCACAAAAAGAGCACATACAACATGTTCGGGCAGTCCTTGAGCGATTGTTACAGCATCGTTTATTTTGCAAACTGGAAAAATGTAGGTTCCACCAAGAAACAGTGCATTTTCTGGGTTTTGTAATTTCCTCCCAGGGAATCGAGATGGAACCGGAAAAAGTCATGGCTATTGAAAAAATGGATCCCCCCAGCCTCGGTGAAGGCCCTGCAGCGATTTTTAGGAAAAACCAACTATTATCGCCAACATATTCCGAACTATGCGCAACTAACCGAACCCCTTACACGCCTCCTAAGGAAAGGAGTGCCCTACCACTGGACCCCCACGCAGCAAGCGTCGTTTGTCCAGTTAAAGGGAACCTTCACGCGAGGCCCCATCCTGCGGTACCCTGACTTCAACCGACCCTTCACAGGGGAAACAGATGCATCTAGTGTGGCCCTGGGCGCAGTTCTTCTACAGGCGGATGCCCAGGGCCCCCAACTGATGCCCTGCGCCTACTATTCGCGGCAGCTCTCTAGCGCCGAGAAAAATTACACGATTTTCGATCGTGAACTCCTTGCTATCAGGGAAGCCTTCTCCACCTGGCGACATTATCTGGAGGGGGTGGAACACCCTGTGACAGTCCTTATGGACCATTGTAATCTGACTTATCTTCAAACAGCCCGCATATTGAACGCGCGTCATGGGCGCTGGGCATTGTTTTTCACCCAATTTAATTTTCATATTGTCTACCGACCCGGTCATCTGAATGTACTGGCAGACGCACTTTTGCGATGCACCGAGGAAGGCGACCCCCCGGAGAACCAGGGAGACCTTTTACTAAACCGAAAGGTTTTCCTTGATACACTACCCTCCCTGCACTTGCTACAGAAGGCATCGGCGCAGCAGGAACTAGTTTGCCCCAACGCGGTCCGCGATCCCGGACTTTATTATTACCAAGGCAAAATCGTAGTTCCCCCGGCTGCACGAACAGCCATACTTTGGGGGCATCATGACGCCCCACTTACCAGGCACCCAGGAAACAAACGTACGGGCCATTTAGTGCAATGACATTTTTGGTGGCCCTCCATCGCAAAGGATGTAGCCAAGTATGTTGCTGCGTGTGAAGTATGTGCACACACCAAGACCCCATGCCAAAATCCCCAGGGTCTTCTTCAACTTTCTTCACAACCCAAGGGACCATGGCAAAGAGTGGGAATGGACTTTATCGTGGACCTTCCTATCTCGCATAAATGTAGTTATTCTTGTGATAGTGGACCACTTCTCCAAAATGGGACACTTCATTGCCTGCACAAAACTCCCTACAGCGGTACAGACGGCCAATCTATTCTTGCAGCACATCGTGCGACTCCACGGAATGCCCCAAGAGATAATTACGGACCGAGGAACGCAATTCACGTCACGTTTCTGGAAGGGGTTACCGGCCAGTCTCCAAGTAAAAGGAAATTTAACCTCTGCGTATCACCCCCAAGCCAATGGACAGGTGGAGAGAACCAATCAAACGTTGGAACAATATTTACGCTGTTACACGGACTACTTACGGGATAACTGGTTCAACCTCCTTCCATTGGCAGAATTTGTCTACAACACCACCCTCCATGCCTCTATCGGAATCTCCCCCTTTTATGTCACCTACGGTTATCATCCCCGCATCTGCTTACCCGAGATTGCCCCGTTGACACTCCCTGCGGCAGGAGCCTTAGTTCAACAGATCCAGTGGGCCCAAGCCACAGCTACCATGACCTTACAGCGAGCCCGACAATACCAACGGCAGGCCAATGCACATCGGCGCCCGGCCCCAGAATATCAGCCAGGTGACTGGGTGTGGGTCGACCGGCGACATTATGCCTCACAGAGACCCTCACCCAAGCTTGATTTTCATTACATGGGACCCTTCCAAATTCTTCATAAAATCAACGCAGTCACTTACAAAGTACAATTGCCACCCCACGTCTGGATCCACCCGGCCTTCCATGTGGCCCTTCTTAAACCAGCCACCGCACCCCGAAAACCTTCATCGGCTGTCGCAGCACCTAAAGACACTTTGCCCGAGTATGAAATCTAGTCCATCCTAGATGCTCGCCGAGTCCACGGGCGGTTGTACTATCTAATTAACTGGAAGGGGTACAGCCCGGCTGACTGATCATGGGAGAAAGCAGCGGATGTGCATGCGCCGCGGCTTTTACGATATTTTCATACCCGGTATCCATTAAAACTGCATCCCACAGGGACCCGCCACCTTTGGAGGGGGGGGTGCTGTCAGGCCCCGCCTTCCAGTGCCTCGGAGACAAGCCAGAGGGCGGACCCAGAAACCTCCAATAGCAAGCACCCCCCCGGCGCGACCAGTACCCCAGCCTTGCACGGACCCAACTCCAGCGGGGACATCATCAACACCCAGAAGTGCGAGGAGCGCAGACACCACGCACATCCAACGGCAGCCAGTCCCGCCCCCTGCAGCATCAACAGGCTCCGAGAACAGAGCGTCCCCAGCCTCCACAGCTGCGGCGCCTCAATCATCCCCACTAGGCAGGCCCCGGCGCTCAGAGTGTCTCTGGCGCCGCCTCCTTAGCTTATAGGGCTTATAAGCAGGGCAGAGGCAGGCCCACCTTGCTGGTGAACAGTGCTCTGCCTGTGAGACCGGCCCCTGGCGACAGTAGTAGTGCTTTATAGCTTTGTATTGTGAGAGAGTGTGTGCGTGGGTGAGTAAACGGTGAGTGAGTGAGCAGGAGTGGACGGAGTGATTCTGGTAAGTGTTGTCCCTTCCCTTTTGCACAGGCGTGGCCCTGAGGCCTTCGTGTGTCTGCCCTAACCCCTCCTTGTGCCCTGCCCTGGGACTCTCACCTCCCCGTACCATCACCCCCTTGCCCTGGTGTCCCCCTCCGTCCTGGGGCCCCGAGTGCCTGGGAACCCAGGAGCGGTTCAAAGCGTGCGCTCCACCCAGATACCTGGTGATGATTTAGGCTGGGGATCCTTGGATTCTAAGGCCCTATTCTATCCTGAGGGTAGTTCCTCCAGGCAATGCCTTGCAACTAGACCCTCCTAGGCGAGAAGTGTTTGGGGGGTTGTCTGTTCTAGTAATCTCTAATCCCTCGGTAAGGCTTTTCTCCCCTTACAGGCCCGCGTGAGGTCTCCCCAACCTCACAGACATGAATGGAACAGGAGACTGATATTGCCTGGGTACTCCTGCTGCTGCACTGTCTATTGTTTCATGTTGCCTTTCATACAAGGTTCCTTTCTTATTCTCTCTGGTCTTGCATTGATAAAGAAACCCATGCTGTAGAATGTTGGTTTAATCTTGGAGGTTTTTTTTTAGCATCCAAGTTGCCTTGATAGAGCAACAGAGAGCAGCAATTCTCAAAAGCCTCAGCCTCCCATTAAGACCGACTCCCCTGTAGGAAACAGGAACTTGTGTTTTATTTTTAAAGACAGAATTGCATCATTCAAGCAGCTCGTACCACAAGCATCTTTTGTTACACAATTACCAGTGGTCAGACTAGGGAAGATAAAGGTGCTGCTGGTATCTTCTCAGCTCTGTTTATAAAAATGATCTGCCTACATGAGTTGCCCAATGAAGCCCCTCTCCCCATGGATCATGCAGGGAAACAATGCACATGGTGGTATTCCTTCTCTTGGAGATTTGTCTAAGCCAGAGTCTGCTCATCCTCCAGACTTTTTTTTGGTCAGATGATTGACAGGCAAGGATAGGGTTGATTGGAGAGGTTTTTATATGCTTTTATGTGTTTTTAAATATGGCCTTTTTTACATGGACGGCACCCACTCACGAACACCCACAAACAGCCATCGGATGGGTGGGAGAGAGTCCGTGTAAACATCCATGAGTGGGTGGATGCGCGTTCCCAACCCACCCACCAACACCCATGAGGCACCCGGGAAGGAGCCGGCATGCTTCGTGGATGGAGATGGGTGTTCAACACCCAGCCATCCGTGTAAAAACCGAAACACCCACGGGGATGGGTCTGTCAATGCCACCGAGAGATGGTTAGAGAGGCCATGCAGGTGCCCCCAAGCAGACACACCCACCGGGGGAAGATGCCAGACGCCCGGCCGTGAGTCCTTAAAGGAGAACCGAAAGGAGAACATGGGTGCGTTGGCTCCCACAATGTCAGGAAGGAAAGCCTCTGACAAAATGAAGGGAGTCAGCACCAAGACACACGCGGGACGGGACGGGACAGGGTAGGCAAAGGGACTCCGGGACGCCCAGGAGAGGGGGGCCTGGCCCAGCCGACCCGAGCTGTTTCAGGAGGAACAGTGTAAAAATATGATTAAATAAATAAAAAAAAAGGTAAAACGGCTATTCACAGCACACCTCTCCTGTCACAGAACTGAGGACATACCGCTGCGCCGGCTCCACCCGCATCCCCCCAGCCCACCACAGCCACGGGGCATAGGGATGGGAGCACAACCGACAGTGAGGTAAGAGCGAGGGTACCCCAACAACCAAGGAAGGGGGGGCCTGCACAGCAATGCCAGAAACTATCCCAAGGGAACACAGGGCGAGCAGCTGACAGTTAACCGTTAACACCCCCCCGCCCCAGGAGAGCACCCAGACACAGGAGCAACGCACCACTGGGAAGACGGCCGAGGAGGGCCTTCGAGACAGTCAGGTAACCTTGCGCTGCCCCCCGGGGGGAGCGGGGACAAATCTAACCCCAATGCAATACCCCCAATAGGAGACGACCAGCTCCACTGTCACACCAGTCACTGGGCAGACCCCAAGCCGCCAAGCTGGAAGGCCCCCCCACATGCGGTATCCAAAAGGGGGAGCCCTGGTCGAGGCAGGAGACCCGGGACGTCATATGCGTGGGGGGGTCAAAAAGGTCCAGCACGACCTGGTACGCAGCTACAAGACCAGACAGGTCTATGAAGCCATCGCCCAGGAGATGCAGCGGCAGGGGTACAATAGGGATGTCACCCAGTGCATGCAGCAGGCAAAGAACTTGAGGTCCGGATAGAAGTATATCAAGGCAACAATCTCAAGTCCGGCCGTGCCATGCGCACAATGGAGTTCCATGACGAGCTGGACCGGTTCCTCTGCATGGACGGGGATATAGTTGTCTCCCACATACACGGCACTGCCTTTGCCAGGGGCAGAAAGAGGGCGAAAACAACACCCATCCCCCCACCCGACCCCCCGAGGGAAAATGCAGCCCCTGGAGAGGACGCCCAGGATGCGGGAGGGAACAGCACCGTCACAAAGGGGGAGGAAGCGTCCGAGGAAACGGGTCACTGTAACATCACCCTCTGTGTGCGCCCACAAAACCCACAGGTCAACAGGCCATGGGGACAGGGGGTGCACGTGGAGCGGATGGACACCCGGGACACCTCCCAGGATGCGGAGGAATACAATCCAGGTGGGAGCACATCCACGGCCCAGGGGGTGAGGCATGGCCGCAGTGACCAGGGCCCAAGCTGGGCGGCAGGTATCAACTGATGGATTCCTATTCCCATTACAGCACAAGGGTGCCTGGAGGAGCACAAGAAGGAAATCGCAGAGGAGGAGGTGGTCGAGGAGGAACCGGAGGCATCCCCGAGACAAGGAGATCAGGACAACGATGGTAGGGCAACACGGACAAGGGAAGGCATGCAGGTGATGCCCAGTCGATGCTATAGCATACAGGGCACAGAGGGAGCCCCCCTAGTAATACACCCACCATGCAAGACAGGGAAGAGTTGGGGGCCACCACAGTTGGGGCACAGACCCACACAGGGCAACCTCCTCTGACAGGCATGCAGATGTGGGGTCACACGGCCGCAGAGGAGGGATCATGAGACATGCCCACAATGGGGTGCTGGGACAAAACGACTCCAGGATAAGGTGCCCAGGAATGGGGCCACAACAGCGGTCTGACACATATGATGAGAATACGGGGACCCCACCCTGTCAGCCTCCATCCACATAGGGACATACACTGGGGTGTGTGGGGGAGGTGGTCCCAGTGGCACCACAGTAGCACCGCTAGGGGTACAGACATGGCAAGCAATACAACCTATGGGTTAACATGTCTTCCACAGAAAAGCGACCCGGTCCTGTAAGGGGTGCTGCCACCGGCAGCCCTGAGAGGAATTGGGAGATGCGGGCCAGGAATTGGAGAAGGAGAGAGGACCTGGGGAGGGAACTTCTGGAGGAAACCAGAAGGTAAGCCGAGGTGCACTCTGAGGAGCTCACCCTCACCAGGGAGGTGCAAAGATGGGAGGGGGATAGGGACCGTGAAACGTTGACAGAAATGCTCAACCGGTCCCGCACCAAACACCTGTGGGATACGCGCCAGACTGCCACCCTCCACCACAAGCTGTGCCTCGACAGGGCCGAGAGGGTGAGGGCCCGTGGCACGCTGGAGGAGATAGCCGCACGGGCCCTGGACCTCATGGGGGAGGCATTTGGGGCTCTGTGGCACAAACCCCAACGCAACATGAGCCCTCCAGGCGTGGATGGAGGGATGGCAGCCAACTTCTACCAGGGCCCCCTCCCTAGCACTTTGGCCAACTCCGGTTTCTCCAGCAGCACCCCTTTCATGGCCTGGTGCACAGGATTCCCCCCCCCACATAGCCCCCCAACAACAGCCTGGGGGGGGCTGCCCTTCCAGCCCGCACCCATCCCGGGTTCCTCCACATCTGCCTCCGAGACCCCTCCTCTGGGGACCAGGGCCGCCTCTGAACATCCCGGCAACCCCAGGAAACCAACCACCCATGGCAGCCGCCCCACCAGGTCAGGTAAGCTGGATCACTATATGGTCTCTAACCTGGGGGATGGGGGGCGGGGAGAGGTGCACCTCTACCCGCACAGGGATGGGTGGTGGCCTTGCAGAATGAGGATCCATTGACTCCCCAGAGTGTTACAAACAGGGCAGTGGTGCAGGGGATCCATCCTGGGTAACAGTGTAATGCTTACTGTATGCCTGAATATCACAGGGTCCAATAACTGAGCCCAGAGTGGCCGGTGGACGATGGAGAGCCCAGGCTGTCAGGCTGCCAGGCTGCCGTTTGCTGCAGAGACCCATTAGTAGCAAAAATAAGGGGCCGTGCCATGCGCAATACAGGTGTGGGACCGATACCGCTCATGCCTGCCAAGGCGGTTGGGAAACATCCAACCAATGGCAAAATAGCACAGGCCTGCACATTGATACCACAGTTGCACTGCATGTGCTAACTGGAATCCAGAGAAAGCCATATGCGATATGGGTTACTAATGCCATGGTTGCCAACGAGTTCGTGACCCCGCTCCGAGTGACTCCTCTCACACATGGCTGGGAAACTCCTAGTACCAAATCAATATGGACACATGGAGTTCGTAGTCGGGTCATATCTGTGTTTATTTGATAAGGTTACACCGGCTGTAGAAAGGGGAGGCGGGGGGGCATGCACGGGTTAGTTGCCTGCCATCTGGGCAACAATGCGCCTACAGAGAGCATTCCTATTTTCCTCCGAGATGTGTCAGAATGCCCCACCCTGGACATGTTGGGACAGGGGCACAAGTCTCGCTCTCTGCACTGGTGGGGGGTTGTCAAGGGCAGCTCTACCGGTCTTGCAAATGTTGTGCAGAATGCAGGCCGCCAGAACAAGGATGGGGGCGTGCTCGAGATCGAACTGGCTCCTGTTCATCAGAAGGTGCCAACGCATCTTCAGCTGGCCGAATGTCCACTCCATCATGCTCTGAGCAGACGATAGGCACTCATTGAAGAGCCTGCACTCAGGGGTGCAAGCCACCGGATAGGCCCTCATGAGCCAACGGCTCAGCGGGTAGGCAGGGTCCCTAATCATCACCAGCACCAATCACCCGGTATAGGTTGGGGGCTATCTCCTCATCAAACATCCGGGCATAGAAGGGTGAATGTGCGCATCATGGCTCCTCCCTGACTGGCCAGTGTACACGCCAGTGAATAGGCACCTGTGATTGACAACAGCCTGCAGATTTATGGAGAACACCTGCTTTCAGTTCAGATAGTTAGTTTTGGCGTGTGGGGGGGTGGATGATAGGGATGTGGGTGCTGTCTATCGCACCGATACAATGGGGGAAGCCCATGTCCTCAAAGCCGCAGATCACAACCTCGGGATCGCGAAGGTAGATGACCCGCTCGAGTAGCAGCTCCTCTATCAGGTCACACACGTCGTGGAGTGCCCTGTTAACGGTAGCGGTCTCCACTCCGAACTCCTCCCCAACGCTCCGACACGAATCAGGGGTGGCCAGCCTCCACACCGCCATGGCCAATCGCATCCCTGGTGGCAGCGGATACCGCACGTTGGTAGCATTCCTCCAGAGATATGGGTTGAGAATCTTACCAAGTCAGGTCAACAGGGAGTGGTTCATGTGGAAGTGGTCCGTCCATTCCTTGTCAGTCTAGGTAGCCAGCATGTTCTCCCACCATTCATTGGTGCATGAATGCATCCAATTCTGTCGCTGAGTTGGGACAGTCACACAACGGCTGTAAAGGTTGAGGGGTCACCTGGATAGGACATGCTGAATGTGCTGGGACACAGCTGTTCCGCACATGACATGTCAGTGAGCAGAGATCCT
The DNA here is from genome assembly GCA_003113815.1 of Sphenodon punctatus. Lineage (NCBI taxonomy): Eukaryota > Metazoa > Chordata > Lepidosauria > Sphenodontia > Sphenodontidae > Sphenodon > Sphenodon punctatus. The sequence continues at coordinate 1,357,964 of QEPC01006625.1, read as the reverse complement.
CCTCATCCACCGCAACAATGCTGCTTGCCGCATGTTGGCCGCTCTCCTGCACCATGTCCCATGGCTGTAGAAGCGGGGCCCTGGGAGGAGTAGCTCGGTCCATTGCTGGAACACCTGGGCCAGGATCACAAAGCATGTGTCCAGGACTGTTAGCAGGACGGCTCTCTCCTCTGGGGGCTCTTCATCAGGCAGCATGATACCATCAACACACACTCCGAGAGCACCCACCACCGGAACCTGTGATGGATTACCACAAAGGTCCCTGACAAGCCTCTAAGTGAACAGGTGGCTGGCCCCAACCTCCAAGCCCTGTGCGCCCAGCACACCCACACCGTGCTTCACATGTACCTTGTAGCTCAATGGCTGTCCCCACGTAACGGGTACCGCTGCCATGGGCAAGCTGCAGAGCACACACCCTTACCCCAAGCTCGGCACGTACACCCGGTAATGGACAGCACCACCTCTGTACTAGCTCAGGTCTCTTTCACAATCACTTCTCACACACAACACCTCCACCACCACTACACGCCATACCCGAGCAATGGAACCAGGCCACACATGTACTTTGGTGGAACATGCTTGATGCCCATCGATTTGGTGCAGTACTTTGGGTGTGTTCTCCGCACCTGGTCTATCTCCGGTCATCGGGCCTACCGCACATCCCCACACACACCCCTTGTCCATACAAGGGGTGTATGGACAGGGGGCCACCATTCAGGTGGCCCCCTGCCACCTGAATGGCAGGGGGCTCAGGCCACAGCGGGGCTGCAAAGTAGACAAGGGGGCCTGCCCCCCAGTGGCTGTGACTTGTCCCTGTGAGATCAGTGAGTGGGATGCATCAGCACTAGCCCTGTATCTGTCACAGTGAGTGAAGGCCGTGGCATCGAGCAGCTGTGCACACCCAAGATATGCTTTATCCAGTGCCTCATTAGCTCCGTGCTAGAAACAGCTGTGGCCTTGTTCACCTGTCATCGCTTGTGCTGGAATGTGTCCGCCCTGTGTGTAGGTTACGGCTTCACAGGGCCTAGTAGCCTGCCCACTATCAGCTTTGTACGGTCACTCTCTGGCTAGCGATGCAGTGTTCCTTGCGTATCGCTCATTCCCAGCAGCTCTCTGTAGAACTCCCTTGCAATCCACCACCCAGTCCTTGAGAAGGTCATGGCAGGGTGTGGTACGGGCTCCAAAGTGGATGATTGTGCCCAGGAGGAGTGGTTGGCATGTGCCAACATGCTTCTTGGAACGCTGTGTCAGAGCCGTGATGTCCAGCTGCTGCTGAGCGACCCCCTGTCAGTGGCAGATGGATTCAATCTCGTCATGGTACATGTGGGTGATGGGCCATCCATTTGGGGGTACGGCTTGCCGGAGGCGTGCCAGGGAGTTTGGCTTCACCCTCCTCCAACAACCTCTTCTGGGGGCACCAAGCCGCTGTTGTTGTGCCGTGGACAGCACAGGAGATTGCAGCTGTTCGCCTGCTGGCTGCTCGCAATGACTTTGGACTGGCCCTCCAGGCTGCAGGTCCCCCGGTTGCTACCAACTACACCGGCATCCTACTGCATGCCCATGGCATATCGAGACCACAACTGGAATGCCTGGCCCTTCTTGGGGAGTTGGGCTTGCTACCCCTCGATGTTGGTGGCCTACTACTGACCGGGACCACTACCGCCCTGGGGCTGGGCGCCCTGTGAGCAGTGCTCAACTGACCAGATGTCAGGGCTGCAGCTGCCACGGAGAACCAACCCCTACCCTGCTTCATGGTGGATGCCCATATGCATTCTTGGGGATTCTGCAGGTCCTTCATCAGTCGTTGACTGGCCGCTGTGGGCCCTCCCCTCCCCCCATCACGAATAAAGACCTTGGCTTGGACTGTACTAGCTAATGTGCTGTTGTGACTGTGTACCATTCCGGGTGCCCCTCCCATAGCTGCATCCGTCCCCATGTGTGTGGTTGTGTGATCTGGGTTGGGGGGGGGGGTTTGTGTTCGAGATCACTGGGGTTGACTGGTAGCAACCTGTGGTATGTGGTGTATTCTCCTGGGGACTCCCACATGGATTGTGGGTTTGGACTGTGTGGTGGTGGGGGCCCCACGCGTCCTGATGACTGCACAGTCCTTGATCTGTCGGTGCCCACCTGGTGGTATGTGCGGGTCCCCTACCTCTGTGGAGCCCCCTAATATCCCCTGTGGTGTTGTTGTCAACCAACTTGACTGCTTGGCTGGCCTGTCGTGAGCGCATTGCCTGTGCCACGGTTGTGCTGATGCTGTCCCATGACAGTGTTCTCCATAGTGCACCAATGTGTGGGCGGGTGCTGGCCCCAACCCCTTCCTAGCGGATTTTGTTGTCCTACAGGCCTTGGCACACCCCATGTCCGGAGGTCGCTTCCCATTGGTTAGGGTCCTCGCTGGGACCACCCCAGCTACCACCGCTCCTGGCACCCCCTGTTGGTTCCCACCATCTGCACTGTTGGCGATGGATGAGCGACAGGAGAGATGGGCTGCTGACCGTGAGTCCGGCCTGTTTCTGGTCCACCAGTTGCCCACCCATGTTCCTGCTTGATCCAAGCTGGTGGGGTGATATCATGGGTGACCCAGGGTCCATGCTTGGGGTACGAGTGTTGTGTGATGTTAGAAGGGGTCAAACCCACACAGTTTCCTTGCACCCTTTCCCCTTCTCCCTCTTTATTCTCCCTTATAGCTACTCTGGTTGTGTTCCTGGCCGTGCTTCATCTGGGGCAGATGGCTGGGCAGCTCCAGTGTGCGGCCTCAGAGCTCCGTGCTGGGGCACGGCTGTATGAGGAGATCAAGCAGTGTAATGCATGTGTCCGGGGCCCTCTCCCCTGATGTCTCGTGGGGTTTCTCGTTGTTGGGGCCCTTTTCCCATACTAATGGCTCGCCCCATCTCTCTCTCTCTCCCCTTTAGTGCAGGCGATGATCGCTGAGCAGACCAGGGAGCAGGAGGAGGGTTCTGCACCTCCTCCTGCACCTCCTACAGCGGGTGCACGAGCTTGACTGCGCCCAGGTGGATCGCTGGAGTCGGGTACGGGGTCAGCGTCCCTATTGAGGGTGGGGATCTGCCCCACCAACCCGCTCCATGCCGGCTACCCAGATCCCTTGTCCCTGTATTGTGTTCTGCTGTTTCCTTTTTTTATTAAAGTGGTTTTGCTCCCTTCTCCGGTAGTGTGTCTTCACCTTCCATTAGTGCTGTGGGATTGTGTGAGCACCTTATGCTGGTTGTGCCATGGTTGCCTGGCAGGTACAGGGTATCTCGAGTTTCTGCCCCCCCACCCCCCACGGAGGTTGTGCTGCAGCTGTGACGGACCCCTTGGGGTTTCCACTCGGTTCCCTTTCCTGTGGGTTGTAGCCACTTGGCTGACTATCTTGCCTTCCTTTTGTTCCCCTCTGGCCCTGTTTCGCTGCCCTCCTTCCTTGTGGTCCTTCGGGTCAGGGGGGCCGTCCCCTTGTCTGTTGTCCTGGTGCCTTGCCCCCTCCCTGCCTTGGTGCTGGTCTCCCCCTGAGCCACGTGTATCCGTGGTTGATGTTTGGTGGGCAGCAGCGGCTTCACTGCCGGTTGGTGTATTCTGGGGTTCCCTCCCCCCCTACTGTCTCCCGACAACCCAGCTGTGGTGTGCGCTTCGGTGCCTGCCGCCGTGACCGCATGTGTCCCGTTCCAGGGTTGTTGTATCGGTGTCTTGGGATTGTGTGTGCGGGGGTTTTGCCGGGGGTGGTGGTTGTGGGTTTGTGTTGGGGTCCCCTGCTGCTTAGGGGCTCGGACTTTCTCCCCGGAGCACTTTCCTGCCCCACCCACACGTTGGGGTCCCCCCACCTCTTGGCATGCAGCCGTTCCATGTATGGTTGTGTGCGGTCAAGTTTTGGTTTGTGGGGGGTCCGTTTCGCCCAGCTGTCTGGCCTCTGTCTCAGGGCTGGCCAGGGGCCACTACGTTGTGTCTCCTGTCATCCCTGCTCCCTCCAACCCCGCCCGCACGGGGTCTGGCAGTTCAGGGGCGGCGCTGCATGCCGCGGCTTCATTTGCCCTCAGTCGGCCACCGTGTCACGTCGCTGTGCTGGGTGGGGTTTCCTCTCCGGTCGGCATCTCGGCTGTCTGTATAAACATCTTGGGTGTTTGATCAGTGTTACCCAGGGTGGGTGTTCGCCCGCTGGGTGTATGCTGGCACCTCCCCTTCCATCCCACAACCCCCTGCGGCACGGTCCATGTAAATGTCTCCCGGCTCGGTGCCTCTGGGTGTTCTCACCCACCCATCTCCACCCACCAGGCCGGCGGCAGCATCCAATTAAAAAAGACCTATATTGTAAGCAACTCTGAGCGTGGGGGAAGGGTGAGGTAGAAGTTTTAAGAAATAAAACGAATAAGAGGCTTACTGAGCCTGGCCTCTCCTTTGTGTAGCTTGAATTTGTGTCCACGGATTTGGAAGCAGTACTTTTTAAATGAGGAGGGAAACAAAAGTTAACTCATCTGCAACTGAAGTGGTTTGAGAAGGCCTCTGGGTGTTCATACACAGAGTGCTATGCAATGTCACGCTACATTTCAGAAGGTTCTGAGGTTTATGTTGGGCAGAGCGGAAATTAATATATCCTTCAAATTTGCACTATCTGAATTGGTTCTGATGAAGACGATAGTAACTGCTATTTGTTTGTTTTGGCACTATTGGGAGATATTAGTCCTTTTTACACAGACAGAGGTGGGGGGGGATGGGTGTTTATGGGTGTATGTCCGTTTACATGGACACACCTACCTCCACCCACGGGGCCTCCTCCGGTTTTCTGGAGGGCTTCGTGGGTGGAGATGGGTGTTGGGGTATGCGTGCTCCTGCACACCCCACACCCCCAATACCACTCCGTGTTCACACAGGTGACACCCATCCCACCCACCCACCGCCGGCCGTATACACGAACCCCACCCCCTCGCACACCCGTCCAAACACCATGGGGGGGGAAGGGAGGCAGCATTTGTGTAAAAACAGTCACTATGTATGCACAATATTCAAAACAATATATCCAAAATGGGATACCCCAAAAAGCAAATATCCATTTTGATGACAAATATTGACCCAAAGGATCTATGTGAATACAAAATCAATTATTAGTTTCAACTCTGTTGTTGGGGTGTTCATGCCCCCTTTTCCACTTATGCTCACAATGAGGCTATTTAATAGGGACAAAGTTCTTCTAACCCCTAACCCATGATCTCTCAGTTAGGACTCGGATACAGGGGAAGATAGATAGATGGTGTGAACATACAAAGGACTTCTTAAAGAGATTCAGGTATAGGCAAGTAGCTTTTGTTTTTCCTTCAAGAGGTTCTTGTATATTCACACATGGGAGATTGCAGTTTAAGAGAAACTTTTTGGGACGGCAAAACTTCAGTCATTACACGTAGGGTAGCCCTACCTCACTGGAATCAATGCAGTCCTGCAACATGTATTTTTCATAAGCGTCCTCTTTTAAAGGGGAGGCATGGCTACCCTAATTACACCTGATGTCAAGTTCAATAGCATAGTGCTTCGTAACATATGCACAGAAGCCAAGGTAGGTGCCTTGCAAGCTTCTGTTAGACTATAGTGTTAAAAAAGAACACCCTGCTCTTGGTGGAGTGAGCTCGTAGTTCTTCAGGAACTTGCCTGAATATAAATGGCGTTCTTTGACACAGAACCTAATCCGTTTTGAGAGACTTTGGGCACTAAAGTCAATGGGAGTTTTGCCATTATTCTCTGTTAGTGGAGGCCTGCACCCTTTGGGAGGAACTGGCTCTCCCTTTACGACCTTACCCATAACAATTATTCTTCATAAAGTTCCCTAGTTACATCTCATACAAGAGCGAGGCCACCATTGCATCCAGTTAGTCCCTTCTTCTGTTGAATGGACTGTTCAAGAACGCCAGTCTAGTTCAGGTGAAATTCTACAACTATCTCAGATGTATTTCTAGGTTCCCAAGGATAACTTTACGATGAAGGAGTTCAGTTCATCAACTCCTCTAGTAGATGTTTTAGCGATTATAAAGTCTGCCTTTTGGGACACATCTTGTCACAAGTAGGTTGCCATGAGTTCCAATTCAATGCAATTATATTTTTGTTATGTTGCTTTAAGTTGCTGTAAGAAGCACTGAGCATTTTTAATGGGTAGGGTGTAATTTATTTACTCATTAATTCATCCAACTTTTACCCTTCCCTTCCCGCAAAGGCTCAGTTTAGAATAAAACAGGTAGGGGGACTGCGCATGCGCGGCTAGGGGTAGCACGCGCGCTGCTGAGCTCCGTCCCGGCCTTCCCGAACTAATTAAGGCACGCCGCAAAAAAAAGCCCCCAAAGAATCAAAATAAGAAGCATGAGCTGCAAGATAAAAAATAGCAAGCAGCCAATGCAAAAAAACTCCCTAGAGCAGTTCATGAGAACTGCGGGAGTGGAGAGAGGGGAAGAGGAAGCTGATCAAGCAGCAGACAAGATGGCGGCCCGCAGCAGGAGAGAGGAGAAAGCAGAGGGAGGTAAGGAAGAACCCCTGCAACAAATGATTCAGTTACTAACTGAATTTAAGGAAGATATGAAAAAAGAGCTGGGCATAGCGCAGAAGGCGAGAGATAGACTGGGAACCCAAATAAACAAACTGCAGAGCTCAGTGGATAAAGGCAACAATAAACTGGAGGAGCTAGCAGGGAAAATCACTGCAGCTGAAGACAGAATAGCAGGGGTGGAAGAACAGCTACTGGGAGTGGTAGAACAAAAGAAAGCCTGTAATGAAAATGCCTTGAAATGTATGAGCAAAATTGAAGACCTAGAAAATAGGTCCAGGAGGAATAACTTGAGGATTTTTGGAGTGGCTGAAGGGGCAGGACAAGGATCAATTACTGATCTGGTAAAACAGATTGTTAGAGAAAACTTCCCTGAAGCCAGCCACTTACATGAGATTGAGATAGAGAGAGCCCACAGGGCACTGAGAGCAAAACCAAAAGAAGGAGAACAGCCAAGGCCCATTATA
>QEPC01006625.1:1319868-1346498 GCA_003113815.1 Sphenodon punctatus | reverse complement strand
AAAAAAAAAAAAAAAAAAAAAGAATAAAACAGGTACATTTCTAGAGATTGCTAGGAAAGATAAACTTCTTGTGCAAGGAAGCAGAGACATCTAGCCCCCTTGCTAGGCATAGCTGGATGCTCAAAACCAGGCAGTGTGTGTTACTTTTAAAATGACTACAAACCACATGGGTTGGGAAGGAGGATTGGCTCTTTCCTTGATTTAAATAGATCAGTAGTTCCTTTTAGGAATCCTTTCACTGTGGCCTTTGAGAAAAGAGGCTTTTCCTACATAAGGATATAGAATTAAGAGAGCACAGCTTATTGTAGATGAAGGGAATAATTAGAACGCCATTATGTCTTAAGGGACAACAAGTATTCAAGTGCCAAAGCAGTTTCTGGTGCTACTTCATTCTGAGCCATCCATACAGAAGAAAAAAAAGATAGAGGTATTTAATTAGCGGCTATAAAGAATACACAACCAGTGATAAGGCGTATCTACGCACATCTAAACCCCGCCCGCGGCCATTTCCTAAGGCATGTGATTTCCCACGGTGAGCACATGCCATTTGTCTAAAAGTGGCCAGTGTCCCAGTACCAAGGTGGATTGATGGTTACAGAAGCTTCGGTCAAAAAGCCCTTCTAACACAACTCCGTGCCTAAGGAGAGGAGTGAACTGATCAGTCACAGACAAAAACTGTGATGCAGTGTTTAAAAGTTTCCTCTGTAGGCAATTGAACCACACTAGCAAAAGGCCAAAACCTCCATTAGTAAGACTCAAAATACAAAAAACTAAAACTAGCATTGGGACTATTAAAAAAAAAAAAAAGTCCCAAAAGGTCAAAACTTCAAGTCAAGAGGCCCAGGAATAGTTCCTACATGTCTGCAGTTAAAGCACAAGTAGAAGAAATAGAGTTGGATGAGTGCTGCTCCTCCTCCTCATATAACCTTTCTTGGAGAATGTTTAGAACTGCAAGGATATGAAAGCAGCATTTGGAAGATGCCCTCACGACTTCAAGTGGCTTCTGTATACTAATGCATGGTAAGCTGAAGGCCATGTGCAGTCAGATTTTGAAAATTTATAGATATCTGTGTCCATTGGACTGGGAAAAATCAATAACAAATAAAATAGTTCCCCCCTCCCTTAAAGGGTACTCCCAGTTCAATTGACACAGATATCGATACATTGTCAACATCCGACTGCACATGGCCTTCAGCTTACCATGCGTTAGTATACAGAAGTCACTTGAAGTAATGAGGACAGCTTCCAAATGCTACCCACCGATGACACTGAGATGAGACAGTAAATTGTGCAACTGTAACCCTCCCTTTCCCGATAAGCAATGCTTTAGTTAAGGGTGTGACAGCTGTGTTTTTCCGATATACTGTCCTGCAGCAGTCATAGCGTGCAAGTCAGATTCAAATGCAGTGAGGGGAAAGCAGAGCAGATCAGGAGTGCTCCACCCACTTATATCCATTAAAAGAAAGAAGTGACTGAATTTTAAATTAAGATACCACAGAGAATACACCAATATAAAAGCAAAATATTCCACAAGAAAAATACTTCTTTACTAATCCGCTCTTTAAAAAAGTCAAGCTCTTAATCCTAACCAGAAGCTGCCAGTTACATGCCCTGGGGTGTTTCGACACAAAGCCAGGCCTTCCAGAACAATGTATATTGGAATATCGTCCAATGATGTATCATAGCTGGCTGGAACTTAAGAGACAAAACGTGTGAACATGCTGTTTCTCGAGTAATGATTTTCGAGAAACTAGATCAAGAATTGGAGCTAAACAAGGCTCCGGCTGAAACTATATTCTGAGGCAAAGCATGTATTCTCAGGCTTAAATGAGCACCAGAGCTATATACTATTTATGACTCATATTGAACTCCCACACCCGAGTACACTCATGGGCTAGCCCTACCAAAAGGTAACCTCTGGGCCTCCACAGTCTGATGGTCCACTCCATTGCATGCTCACTCCTGGGAACCCTCAGGAATAGCCAACACAAGATCTCATCTATTAGCTGTTTTTACCAAGAAAATCTCTACTCCTATGGGGAGAGATTGTGTGGTTGCCATGTTGGTCCCAAATGACAGAGATGGAGCCAAAGTGGTTTAATGGTCCAATAAAAGATATCAACTGCAGTTGGTCCAATTAAAGATATAATTCAAGCTACCTTGTCTCCATCTCCTATGGAGACTCACCGAAGTATATTTCTTTTAGACGTTTTGTCTCTCCTCCTTCCCAGCGTATTTCGGGTTGTCTTACCTACATCAAACTCAAAGCCCTTCTCGCTGAAAGTGTGACAACAGCCACCTGCCTTCCCATGCTGCTCCAGTACCAGCACTCTCTTCCCAGCTTTAGAGAGGAGCACAGCCGCAGCCAGACCCCCATAGCCACTGCCAATCACGATAGCATCCAGATTCTCAGGGACCCGGTCATGAGAGAAGCCTGAAAAGAAGGAGAAAAATGGTCATGGACACTTGGCCACCTTGAGCAGTTACTGGATCAACAGTTACCTCACTGCGTCCCACAACTGGTTTCTGCCTGTATTTATTATTTTAATTTTTACCTTGTCCTTTCCGCCAACGGCGGCTCAGGACAGCTTATACTATCCCCCTTGGATCTAGAACCAAGATCCAAACTAGCCTATTCTCACATTTCAGAAAGACTTGGGCCGCAATCCTCAAGCTACTCACTCTGGCATAGTCCTACTGGGCAAATGCTTTGAGGATTGCAGCCTCAGCTGTTTAAGGATGGTCCATTTTTTCCTGCTGCTCTGTCTCCTTGCCACCTCTGGCAGAGGATAGAAGGATGTCTCACGTTTTGTTTCTATTTCAGCTTTCCGACTGTGCCAAGCAGAATATCATCTGGCCTTGCTTTTGGTAGTTTATGAAGTTTAGCAGCTACTGGGGGGGGGGGGGAAGTCAATGAGTAAATAGTGTCAGTTGCTATAGAATTTTGGCATCAGTGGAACTAGATTTGTCTGGCCAGGGCAAAGAAGCAGGGAACTGACTATACAATTTCCCCTCCATCCCCGAGTTAAAGAATCGGTTTTCTTGCCCTTATTTCTAATGGAGAAATGTAACCCTGCTCTACCATGGATATCTAATCCTCCTCCTCCTCCCTGTCTCCTCATTCCACCACACTAGTAAAAATGTCTTGTTTCTGCCAATTTCAACCATAATTATCTGTACTTTTATTACTGCTGTCTCCTAGGTAGCAAAATGACCCCCTAATCACTACCCTACCTCCATTCTAGTCTCTCTCCCTTCAAGAGTCTCATATTCTGCTGCACTCACAGGAAGCAAGACACCAATATAAATAGTTAAACTCCATGTGTATGTGTGTGTGTAGTGTAGATACATGTAGTAAATCCTGCTCCTCCCCCCACCCCCCCAATCCAGACACCTCAAAGAAAGTGTTTTGTTGTTGTTTTACGGGTTTGAGAAGTGTCTTAGTAAAGTGGTGTGGAGGAAGGATCTACTCCAACAGTAGTAAAGGGTATTCAGAGTTATGAGTATCAGACGTGTCCGGAGAAAACAGAACCTCTTTAATCCAGAGCCTTCCTAAGGGGGTTTCTGCTGTACACACACATACTTTTAATTAAACTACCAAGATGGGTACCTGATGCTTAACCAGACAAACCATATAATCTTGTTGCTAATAACCCTTGGCTTTCCTCACTCCAACCTCCATGTAATCTTGTTGCTGTAATCCTTGACCTCCCTGACCCTAGCCTCCTCTTCCTGTTAGTTATTCTAAATGTTACTTTATGGCTAAAATTAGATGGTGTGAGGCAGAACTCACTTCTAGGTAATAAAGACTGGCTATTAGGGGAATCATTCTAGTCCCACTTTTGCTTATCAGAAAATGGTGGAAACCCTGTTTCTGGAGAGCAGATTTGAAACATTTAATCAGACATGTTCTAGGTACCAGCTGAATGGAGGAGGGTGGGGGCCTGTCTGGGGGGGTGCACTCATAAGGCCACTGCTTGGCCTCAAAGTGCCAGCAACTGAAAGCAGGCAGAGAAGGATACTGGCAGTTTGTAGCCTTACAACAGTGGGGAGAGGAGTTAGGCCTGGGGCTTTTAAAAAAATGTATGGGTGTGTGTGTGTGTGTGTGTGTTATATATCACACACTCACACAGCATTTATGTTTTTATGGGGGATACGAGTGGGAAATGGGCGAGGGAGAATACCAAACCCTCCTGGCAAGGTGAGGGAAGGAGTACAAATGCAGGGAGAGGGCGTGAATACCATGTCTGGGGGTATGAGTGCAGAGGGAAGGGGAGCTTACGTTGCAGTTATGTGAAGATAGGAAGAGTAATTGGGGGTGGGTGGGATGCTATGAAGTCCCATTGAGAGGGGATACTGGAATGAGGGACTGGGTGTGTGTGTCGTATATGCACTATCTAATTAAATGCAATTATATTTTTGTTATGTTGCTTTAAGTTGCTGTAAGAAGCACTGAGCATTTTTAATGGGTAGGGTGTAATTTATTTATTCATTAATTCATCCAACTTTTACCCTTCCCTTCCCGCAAAGGCTCAGTTTAGAATAAAACAGGTACATTTCTAGAGATTGCTAGGAAAGATAAACTTCTTGTGCAAGGAAGCAGAGACGTCTAGCCCCCTTGCTAGGCATAGCTGGATGCTCAAAACCAGGCAGTGTGTGTTACTTTTAAAATGACTACAAACCTCATGGGTTGGGAAGGAGTTGGGGCAGGAATGTGCTAGTGTGGTGTAGTGGTTAGGAGTGCAATATTTGGACCAAAAAGTAGAGGAAGACCCCCAGTTCACGACTCACTTTAGCCATAAAAAAACCACTAGGTGACCTTGGGTCTGTCACAGATCTCGCAGCCTAACCTACCTCACAGGGTTGTTGTGAGGATTACCAGTTGAATTAATTTCATGTTAATGGTTAAAGTTAATAAGCTGAAATGTGAATCTAAGGGAAAGGGTAGGATACAAATTGCAATAAATAAATAAAATAAGATGGAACAAAGGGATGGGTCTGAAACATTGATCTATGCCATGGACCCATCTCCTACCCTTGAGTGTATGCCCTCATCTATGCTCCCTTCCTCAGAACTCATTCTTTCAGTGCATGAGGGTAGGAGCTGGTTAGAAGACAGGCACAGGCCATAATCTGACCCATGGGCTAGTGGTTCCTCACCTGTGCTCAAAGCAGTTCTCTAATGCAGTGCTGCACTCTGGGTTCTACTTTCTAGAACCCTTCATCTCCCCACCAATCTGAGTCCAGTGTTTGTTAGGTAGAGTGTCTAACTTGAGACCAGGGCCAGCCCTACTGCGGGGCAGCTTGGGGCGGTCGCCCCGAGCCCTGCTCTTGAGGGTCCCCACACTCGGGGTCCCCCCAGCTCCTGGCCTCACAGTGGCCAGGAGCTGGGAACCCCACACGGGCCCCCCCCGGCTGACTGACCGATCAGTCCATTTCCCTGGGCCCTGACAGGCATCAGGGGAGGGTGGCATGAAGTGAGGCAGAGGTCCCAACTCTCCCATGCTCCCTGCAACTTCCAGTGGCGGCAGGTTGCAGCAGCAGATTTAATCTGCCGATGCTGCGCCCACCACCATTGGGAGTCCGCCGCCGCGAGAGGGCCCAGCGCGGGGCCCAGGACGGCGAGGGGCGGATGTGGAAGCCAAGGTAAGTGCCCCCGAAATGGCTGGGCTTGGGCAGAGGGGAGTGCCCCTCCGCCCGTCCCTGAGCCCAGGCCCGGGTAGCACCCCCCGACCGAGCCAGGGAGCACCCTCTGAGCCGGAGAGCGCCCACCGCCAGCGGTAGCCTGGGCTCCGCATTTCTCCTCCACCTTGGGCCTCGCAAATACTAAGGCCAGCCCTGCTTGAGACTCTATTAATGCAAAGCCGCCACCACCACCGGCTAGTTTTTCTGCTCCTAGTTGTCCATTTCCATTGTCACATCTCAGGCAGCAAAGCCAGTCAGTGCTGCGGCACATGTTGAGGGCCAATTCCTCCCTCAGAATATGGGACAGACTTCTCCAGCCTCCCTTCACCCACAGAGAATTAGGCTGTGTAACTGCTTCCTATACCTCCTCTCATTACTCAGAAAGGGTGTGTGTGAAGAACCCCTTGAGATGATCTCCCCTCAGGCTTGGGAAGGGGCAGTGATGCAGAATGGGCAGACTTGAGAGATTGAGTGCATAAGAGAATCTTTGGAGCTACAGAAACAAAGGCTGTACTGGGGAGCAGGCCACAGGCAGGACTGAGAGCGGTGGAAAGCCAATGTGAGGCTTAGGGAAAGGGTCATGGTTAACTGATAGCTATGCAAAAAATTTTTGGATGATGGTACCCTTGCACCAGATTATCTCAATGTACACAACAGCATAAATTCAAAGTCTGTTGGGTTTGCTTCAAGGAGTTGGCAGATAATTATATCTGTTCTAGCCTACTTACATTTACAATAACCCCCATTATTGTAAAGTTCAAAACTTTCACAATCCTTGGATGCATTTATCCTTACAACATTCTTGTTAGACGCTACTAAGCCCATTTTACGGGTGGGGAATGGAGACACAGAGACTCCCTTGTTTCCTCTTTCCTTTCCAATTCCTGTTGATGTCTTTTCTTTGCTTATTAAATAAAGCAGGATTCCTCCCCCCTCAGACAGGAGTGGCAAAACTCGCAGTCTCCTTTTCCACAATGTCATGCTTCTTGTCATAATGCTTCAGATCTCTTTACAGTGACTCTTGCAAGGTCACTGAACTCCCAGCTGCCTTGCCGCTCTCAAATGCAACTCCTGCACTAATCAGAGCCAGAACTCCAGTCCCCAAACCTACAAGTGGGTTGACTTGGAGGCTTATGCATGCATGTGTTGTGGAGAGGAGATATTTCTGTCAATGGACAGGCCACAAAGAGTTATTCATTCCCGCTACTAATTTCTTCAGAACGGGGTAGTGTTCCTCCACAGTTTTGCTTCATGAGGACGTATGCCCCCGCGCTTTATCATGCGGCGTTCCGCAGGGTTCCATTCGGTCTCCATTATTATTTAATGTATATATGCAGCCCTTGGGGGAAGTTGTGAGAGGGTTCGGGGTGCGATGTCACCAATATGCTGATGATACTCAGCTGTACCTCTCTTTTTCAACTGACCCAGACCCTGCTGTCTCGTTGCTATCCCAGTGTTTGGAGGCCGTGGCGGAATGGATGTGGCAGAGCAGACTGAAGCTCAACCCCGATAAGACGGAGGTGATGTTGGTGGGGAGAGCGAGGGAGGTAGTGGCCCCCCTGATTGGGGGGGGGGGTGTTTCGCCCTCCTATAGCTCAGCAGGTCTGGAGTCTGGGGGCAATACTGGACGTGGATCTCCGCCTGGAGCAGCAAGTGGAGGCAGTTGTGAAGGCTGCCTTCCGCCAGTTGCACCTGGTGCAGAGGCTGCGTCCGTTCATCCCCGGCCCAGACCTGGCCTCCCTCATCCATGTCTTCATCACCTCGAGGCTGGACTACTGCAATGCGCTCTACGTGGAGCTTCCCTTTTTCCTGGTTCGGAGGCTGCAGCTAGTGCAGAATGCGGCGGTCCGCCTCCTTTCGGGGACGGGTCGTCAGGAGCACATACCTCAGGGACCGCCTCGCCCTCCGTGCCCCAGAGCGGCTCCTTCGGTCTGCCAGGGGTGCCTTCCTGGAGGTCCCCAGCATTAAGTGGGGGGCCACAATGGAGAGGGCATTCTCGGTGGCCACGCCGTGCCTTGGAACTCCCTCCCGGAGGAAGTTCACCTGGCCCCAAGCCTTTTGACATTCTGGCGAAGTTGTAAAACCTGGCTGTTCACTCAGGCCTTTGGGGAGGGGGGTGGGGTTAGAGGGTTTTATCTCCCCTACCCTATTTATTGTTTTATTGAGTTCCCGGGCCCCGTTTTAATACACTGAATTGTATTTGATATGTTTTAAGATATATTTTACATGTATTGTTTTATTGCTGTAAGCCGCCCCGAGCTGTTTTTAGGAGGGGCGGGGTAAAAATCTATTAAATAAATAAATGCCCCTGTGCAGGAATGCAGGCCTGCATGGAAAGAGGCAGGAGGTTTGTTTAATCTGTTAATTACAAACAGGGTAAATAGCAGCTTGGATATGACCAGAGTCTTGTTAGTTTTGTTCTACTGCTTGGCACAACTCAGAGCAGCAACAGAGAACTCAAGCTCTTATTTGTAGAGGCTAAAGAAGATGGTATATAGTAACTATAAACAGATGCAGCAGGTGTTGGAAACCATTTTTAAAATAGGAAAGCTTAAATTGTACTGAAATTAAATAGCTTAGTCCCTCCCAACCACCTTTAAGGAAAAATCTTCCCTTTTGACAGGGGTTAGAGATTTCTCAAGTCGTGGCTGAAAATATATAGAAATAAAAAGGGTATTCAGACCACCATGGTGTAATTAAACACTAATGTGTGAGCGTATAGTGGGCTGGCTAGAGGTTTTGTGTATAAGGAACAGAGGGACATGAAAAGATTTATCACCCCATTCCTTGTATGCAAGACCCCCAGCACAATACACACTTGCACAGCAGTGGTTTTTTCTTAATCCTAATATATCGACATATGTAAAAAGTCATTCGGAGGGATGGGATGAAGCATCTACTCCAGTAACGGAAGAGCCTTTAGCAGATTACAAGCCATGACATGAAAGTTCAGCCTGTGATCCAGGATAGCACCACGAAGTGCCTAAAAGATCTCTTCCATGAGGAGTCTCAAAAGAGTCAGGATCCTCACCCCAAAGGCTTAAAGTCAACAGGGCATCTATCTCCTGTAGGGTGCATACTCTTTAGGAGGAGAAACATTACTGGAAGAGCTGGAAGGAGAGCAGTCATGTTCCCCATGGCTATTGGATATAGGTTCTGCTATCTTGCAGTCAGCTGTAATGCTTTACAAGTACTTAACCAGGGCTCTCTCACAAGAGATTTGTCAGAACTATTTAAATGAAAAAGCCTGGGAGGGTGTTAACTCTCAATGTGGAGAGAGGAGTTAACTTCCAACTTAGGGGAGAACCATAAACAATCATGAGAGCGTGTTCATATTTGTTCACCACTGACACTGCATGGTTATTCCATCACGCAGAAATGGAATAATCATTGGCAACAACACCCTTCTAATTCTGGATTACCTTGTCCAGATTTTCTTCTGTAAGTATCCTACTCATAAGAGAGAAAAGTAATTTTTAGTCGGAGTCCGCATGTGGGTTTCAAGGCACTTCGAAACAAACTCGGTTCTTAATTATAGACTAGAAAGGACCATTCTGCAATCTCCATCTGAGCAATAATGAAAGAATCTACCACTGAGATCAGAGGCAAAGGTACAGCCGTTGTGGGAGTGGGGTTATTTCCAGACTCTGCATACGCAGAACATTTTTACAGTGTTGTCAGCCCCAGACAATCATTTTTATTTTATTTCATTGTACTTCTAGCGCGCATCCTCCTCCACACAACGGCAGCTTGGAACAGCTCACAAAGCATCAATAAAATCAGTTCAATGGTTAAAAACGTATACAAAAAATTATAAAACTCATTAAGGTGGAATCAACGCCCCACCCCCACCCCCTGACCTCCCTCCCCAAAGGCCTGGCTGACTTTCAAGTCCCTTGCTATTAAGTCAACAAAAGAGCCAACATTTGTCTTGGTATCTGAGCTTTCAGCATACACTGCAGCCACAAGTCAGGCCTTCCAAAGTCATAAGATTTTTTGTCCCTTAATATTAAAATCAATCTGAAATCAGTCAATGAACGTGTCCAGACTGAAGTAAGATTATCAAGCAACCATAAGGATGAGGAAAATACTTATCTTTTTTTTCTTTTTCTTTTTTAAATTAAAGCCAAGACTCCCGTAATTTTTATCACATCTTCAGACTTCAGGTCTTAGTGACCCTTAGTAGTCCCAAGGCTCATGATAAAAATTGCAAGACTTAGCAAGTGTCCATTTATTTCCAGGCTTTAGAGCACAAATAAGTTCTATTAAGAAGAAGTCTACCCACCTTGTCCTTTAGCATATTTCAGTCTGGGTGGAGGCAACCCAGCAACGTGTGACTAAACAGGGTGTAACACCTGCCTGCAGCACTATGGGTCTGTTACACAAAGGTGGTTTTAAGTTTCACATAGTGATTTAAAGCCAATTCAACTGGCTGTTAAGTAAGAAGAAATTTTTTTAATGAGCAATACATGTTAAAGATTAATTCTGCACAAGTTGCTTTGTCAAGGATTGCATTAGATCAGTGGTTCTCCAAAGAGGGCAAGGAAGCAAGTGCTCCATTCATGGGCAAGGGGAAGAGTTTCAAGAGTGAATATAGGAACAGATATGCAGGAGATCTTGCATGCCTGAGGGTTGGTGTTGAGGCTGTAAGGGATGTCAATGCACTTGGGCATACAGGAACTGCAGCTCTGTACAATGGCTCACACCTGTTTGTGACTAGAGGGCAGGAAGATACGGGTGCAGGGCCAGATTCTGGAAAGTGCAGATAGTACAAATGCACAGATCACCAAACACACAGGGTCCACAAATGACAAGGAACACTGGCATAACCACAGGGCTTCAATTGCAGGGAGCCACAACACTAGGACCAGGAGTTAACTAGAAATAACATGTGCAGAGGCTAGACAACCATCTGTTGGGGATGTTCTAGCTGTAGTCATCCTACATCCAAGCAGGGGGTTATAGCTGAAGAACAGGCTGGTTTTATGCCTGGTAGAAGCACAATAAGCCATGTGTTTGTACTGCATCATCTGGTAAATAAATATAAAAATTGTAGAATTAAGCTGTTTGCAGCATTTGTAGACTTTTCATCAGCTTTTGATTTGATATGCAGGAAAAAACTTTGGGAGGAATTGTTATGCTTACACATAGATAAGAGACTTGTATTGCTGATCAGATCATTGTATTCCAATATTACACTGAGAGTCCGGGTCAATCTAAAAGGAATGTTATCTGATCCAGTACGGGCATCAGAAAGTGATGTCTGCCAGGGTTGCCTTTTGGCTCCCACACTGTTTAACCCATATGTCAACAAATTAATAGTGAAACAGATGTAGGAAGGTTTATGGCACCTCGAATTGGTAGTAACAAAATGTCCATACTTACGTATGCCGATGACACCATTATTTTATCCCTTAGTAGACTGGGCTTAACACGCTTGCTGAATGATTTTAGCCCCAACTGTGCCAAGGAGGAGCTTAAAATAAATTACTCTAAAACTAAAATTTTGGTTTTTGCTAAGCGGTATGCACCTCACACGTGGCATATTGCAGGAAATTAGACTGAACAGGTCAGAACTTTTAAATACCTTGGTATTAGGTTTGCAGCTAATGGGGCTTGCACCTTGCCCTGGTCAAGCAGACAATCAAGGCAGAGACAATTGCTTTCTTAAACATTTTTCCAACCAAAGGGAGGCATCAAGTTGGCCTAGCCTTAAAGATTTTCAATACAAAGCTTCTTTCTAAAATGCTCCATGGCTCCCAGATATGGGGAGGGGATCCGCTGGCAGTGAAGATGCTAGAACCTATATGTAGTAGCTGTTTGAGAAACATGCTGGGTGTTCCACCGTCAACACAGTCAGCTATCTTAAATTAGGCAGAATGTCGCTGCTAGCCAGATTAGAGGGCAATGTATTTTCTTTTTGGATAAAAATCTGTGATTTACCTTATACTTCTTTGCCTAGACAGTGTCTGCAGGAAAAGCAAAATGATGGATGGTGTAGAAAAGATGTTTGGTGGCATCGGCTTAGTAAAAGGCTCCCCCAGTTGGGCTTCTCGTTAGAATTTTTTCAAGGGCTTACTTGTAATGAAGCTATTAGGCTCATCAAAAGGCGTGCAGTGGATATTGATAGACAGCAGATGAGGACTATAGCCTCTAAGTCCTTTGCCTCAGCAGTCTATAAATATCTGATACCGGGACCCAATGGGGCAAAATATATTAATAGCCTCTCTGATTGGGTCTTGAGGAAGACCTTTACCACTTTAAGGTTCCAAACTATGCATTCAGCGATGCTTTTCGGCCGCTATGCAGACATCCCGCATGCAGAGAGATTTTGCCCCTACCAGCTAGGAGTGGAGGATTTCAGCCATTATATGCTTGAGTGTCCTTTGTATATGGCCCCTCAGGAAAGTCTGTTGCGTTTCTTGGATCTGGACCTGCAATGACCAGCTATTCAAATATTGATATTTCTTCTGGGTGATTTTGACCCAATTAGAACAGAGAGGGTCACAGTATTTGCAGTTAGAATCTGGGTCAGGCACATGAAAGATTTGGCTGGGCCTTAGTGATTTTTAACTTTCTCAAAAGGATTTGGTATAATTTACCATGATCTTGACTAATATATGTTGTTGTTTTTTTATTTACATGGACATTTATAGGAGCAAGTTTGTATATCTGCAATATGTAAATATGTGACTTTAAAACTGTATGAGATAGATTTATGTCCTATTTTAAGGTGTATTTGTCATGGCTTGCAGCCAGTGCAATAAATGTATAATGAGAATGATGATAAGTAGATAACCCATGAGGTTACTTCCAACTCAAAGAAGTTGGAATATGGGTCTACAGAGCCAGAAATGCAGGTAACCCAGGCATTGGGGTTGTACCATTTAACTGATCAAAATTAATTGCGGTAACATTTTTCTTTTTCTAATAGGGGAAATCAATGTGTGTCCATCAAACGTTCTTATGTCAACGGGGGACCCACTTTGCCATTTCACACAGGACCCCAACATCCCTAGATCCAGCACTGAAGGAATGCAGTGATGGATGAGGGAACTTGGCCCCATGAAGAAGCCGGATGGTGGGAGATTAAGGACCCATTTCACACACACCCACATCTTGTTCTGCTGCTGCTTCTTAGAACATGCCCAGACAAACATATGGAGAAGGGCACTTTGCCCATTTCACTCTAATGACCTTCTGGTGTCCCCTTTACTCTGGACAGCACTCCACATAAAAGCACTACTCCAAAGCAGTTTCACACTCACTTGCAGAGCAAATGGGACTTTGAACAGACGTGACGCTATCCACCCTTTAACCTCCCTTGGTGGTTATTTATGCCTGTTGCAGAGCTGTATTGGTGCCCTATGCAGCCCTGAAACATGCATAAATGACCACCAAGGGTGGTTAAAGGGTGGTTAGCATCATGTCTGTTTTCACCCTTTGTTTAGGAGACAATACTAAACAGAATCACTGTCCTAGAGTCACTGTCCTAGCACAAGAATCACTTGTCCTAGAGTCATCACTTCTCAGCGCCCAAGTGACACAATATTTGGTGGTGGAGGCAAGGTAGTTCAAGTTGTATCTTTTTAACTGAACCAACTGTAGTTGATGAGGTTAGGCAAGCTTTCAGCCATACAAGGATCTTGTACAGGCATTAACAAGTTAGAACTAGAGACTGAACAAATGAATGCAGGACAAGTATATAGAAGAAGAGACAGGGACTTGGGATAATTTGTACGACTTCAGGGTTATTTTCATTGTAAAGCCATTACAAAGGTGAAACCACATAGGTTAAATGCATATAAAGCTGGAAGGGACCTGTACATCAATTATATGACCCATTCGTAAGGCAGGCATTAAATTTAAACATTCCTCCCTCCCATTTGGTTTCCTCTGTTCAGAGTGCAGTTTACTCTGCTGTTACTCCACCATTACTTGAATCAGGGTTACTTACACCCATCCCACCTACCTAGCATCCCCAGACACAAGCCCATAGGTGAACGCTGCCAGCATCATTACACTTGCTCAGGAGTAATTAGCTCTGAAGCAACTGTAAAACCGATTCGTTGCTAAAAAGCTTCTCTGTCTAAGCCCCCGGTGCAGCCAGTCCAGAAATCACTGTCCAAGTAAGAGCGGCTTTCCTCCCCCACCTCCTATTAGAACACAGGTCCCTCCCAGCACTCTCGGGTACCTTTTTTAAGAATCTTTTTCCGAACATCTTTGTCAATCACCAGAGGGGCAGGTGGCCTCCGAGAGTCAGCAGAGAAAGGGCTCGGGGAGCTACTTCTATTGCAGAGTCCCCAGTACAGTAGAAGAAGTAAAATCACGATCAGACTAAGGTACAGCCACATGGTCCGAACGCTGACTCTTCTAGGAACAAATTCATAGCGTTACTAGCAGCTTCCTTTAAAAAACCCCAGCCCCTCCTTCCAGTGGGCTGGCTCCGCCTCTCCATCCAGAGTCAGACACATCCTCTTAAAGGCACAGTTGAGATTTTAACCTACTGAACTCTATCTAATGGTATAGTTTAGCAAAAATCTGTATCATGCTGCCAAGGGCAAAGACTAGCAAAGTTGTTTCAACAGATGGCCACTTGTACAGAAGCATAACACTTTAGTTAACAGGGTTTGACACATGTTAAACTTACAGTCCTGATCAGTTAACCCCTTGTTTAAAATATGCATATTTCTACATCTGCTGCTCTAAACAAAAGGGTCTGGCCCCAAAGCTTGCTTATTTCCACCAACAGTTGATCCAATAAAAGATCGAATTCGAACCACTTTGTTTGTCTCTGTCACTTAGGACGAATACGGTGACCACACTCTATCTCTAAACAAAAGGGTATTACTGTGGGAAGGTGAAGTCTCTCTCTTTATCTTACCCCACTCCCATGTTTTATCGCAGGATTTTTTTTCCTCTGGCCCATGCCACTAGATATTGGCTTGAGATTGCCCTGGGCTGCGTAGGCAGCTAGGACAGGCCACAGTGGGCTATCGTGCCTGTTCGGCCATGGCTGGCCATCGTTGCAGCCATAGCGGGGGGCAGCCAGCCACGTGTTTTTGGTTCTCCCTGTATGGCCAGTGGAATGGCCGCAGGCATGTTTTTTTTGTGCCCCAACCTAACCCGTGTCCACTGTGTTTTTCCTTCCTGGGCCGGGTCAGGCTGCTGTCATGTGTGTTTCTACCCATTGTGAAAAAAAAACTGGCAATGTGGCAGGAACGTATCCTGTATAGCAGGGGTGGGGAACTTTTTCAATCCCAGGGGATATTAAAAAATTAGTACAAGCACCAAGGGCCACATAGACGTTGGGGCGGGGGTGCACAAAGGGTGTGCTCAAGAAAAGGAGGGTCTAGATCATGGATGTGTGCCATGGATCTGTCTCCTATCCTTGTGTACATGCCCTCATTTCTGCTCATTTAACCGAGCTCAGTTTTTCAGTGCTTGTGTGTAGGAACCAGATCGAGGGACCAGATCCAGGAACTGGAAAGGGATCACACAAATACTTGTGGGGGGGGGGGGGGACACATTTCTCAGACCTGAAGTTCGACATCCCTGCTGCAAGGCTACAATAAAAAACCCAAGAAGCCAAAAAAAAACAAGGGTGCATCCTCCATCTATTGAAAGTCACTGGGAGCTGAGCCATTGACTATAATAAATGGAGAATTATGCACCAGATTTAATATTAAAACTATTGTTTGTGGGAGCATGGCTCATGTTTGGGGCTGGCAATACTGTGTAGCAGACCTGTGAAATGTCTGTGTATTGCATGAGAGACAGGACAGCTGGTGGCAGGTCTGATTGTTGCACAGTGGGACCTACAGTGATGTCAGTAGATGTTCAAACTGGTTCTAAGCCTGCTTGGCTCATATGGCTTTAGCCCAATGACTCTGAAGTGCAGCAATCACAACTTTTGGTGGACTCACTCAAACCGAAGAGCCCAGCCGTATTATGCTCATGCTGGGTCCAGTGCAGTCACTGGCCCAAGCAGGGCTCACATTTCCATGATGCTTCACTGAGTGAGTTTGCCTATGTTTTGCACCTGTCACTGAGGTATTTATTTTATTTATTTACATTTACATGCCACCCTTCCTAAAGGCTCAGGGCATCTTACAAAACCATTAAAAAAACATTATAACGGTAGCTGGTGAGATTATGCAAGCTTTCAGCCACACAGAAATCTTACACACGCATTAAGAAAAATCTAACAAGATAAAACAAAACAAAAACACAAAAGCCGCCCAACTCTCCCACAACCCCCCACAAAACCCACCCAATATCACCCCACACCCAAACCACCTAGGGTGGCCATGCCTCCCCTTTAAAAGTGGATGCTTATGAAAAATACATGATGCAGGGTTGCATTGGTTCCAGTGCAGCCCTGCACCATGTATTTTCATAAGCATTCTATTTTAAAGGGGAGGTATGGCCACCCTAATACCACCGCAATTCCCTATCCCTGCCTCATGCCTTTTCAACAAAAAAGTCTTAGGCCCTTTTCACACAGACACTCTAACACTGATAACATGGCTGTTACACTTTATTATACATGTTGCAGGGCACCCCTGGCACACACCTGCAGCCCTACAATATGTATAATAAAATGTAACAAACATTTTATCAGTATTAGAGTGTCTGCGTGAAAAGGGCCTTACACCACTTCCGGAAGACGATCGGGCTCAAACGAACCTCTGGGGGGAGTTCCATAGCATCAGGGCAGCAACCAAAAATGCCTCCCTGCAAGCCCTCGTTGTGTGAACAAGACTAACAGATGGTACCCACAGAGAGGCACTCCCAACTGATCGCAAGGGTCACAATGGGGCATGGAAGGACAGGTGGTCTTTCAGATATGTGGGGCTCAGATCATTTAGGGTCTTAAAGGACAAAACCAGCACCTTGAATTGTGTCCGGAAAGCTATAGGAACCAGCGCAGACTTCAGAGCACCGGTGTAATGTGCTCTCAGCGCCCTGTCTCCAAAAGTAATTGAGCTGCCACATTCTGTGCCAGCTGCAGCTTCCAAAAAGTCAAGGGCAGCCCCATGTAGAGCACATTGCAATAATCTAGTCTTGAGGTGATGAAAATGTGGATGATGGTGGCCAGATCTGAATCAAAGAAAGAAAATAAAGAAAAGGCCACAACCTCTTCACCAGAGGAGTTGGTGAAAAGCGCTCCTGACAATCCAGGAGCAGCAAATTAATTACAAGAGGTGGCCAGACTCCATCAATAACAGGAGTCCCAATCCCCTCCAGGTCACAAGGCCGGCCAACCATCATCACCTCAATCTTGTCTGGATTCAGTTTCAATCGGCACATCCTCATCCAGTCCCCAACAGCAGCCAGGGTGGCATTGGGTAAGCACTGAGACTACAGGGCCAGGGTTGAGTGGAAGAGAGAGGCAGGACTGAGTGTCATCAGCATATTTATTTATTTATTTATTTATTTATTAAGACATTTTTACCCCATGCCCCCTGCCACTGGCAGCCTGGGGCGGCTAACAAAAATTCAACAATAAAAATACAATAAAATATATAAAAGCATTAGATAAAAACAGTAAGAACGGGAAGACAAAAAAAAAACATAACACCCCCACCCTACCCTTCTTCCTCGCCAAATGCCTGGCGGAACAGCCAGGTCTTACAATTCCTATGAAAACTCGGGAGGTCTGGGACCAGACGGGTCCCCGCCGGGAGGGAGTTCCAAACGTATGGTGCGGCCACCGAGAATGCCCTGTCCAACAGGGTGCCCCCAGATGACCGCAGAGGACGGTCCAGAACCTGGGGAGTGAGGCAGTCTCACAAATAGGCAGGGCCCAGACCGTGTAAGGCTTTATAGGTCAAAACCAACACTTTGAATCGGGTCCGGAAGACTATTGGCAGCCAGTGCAGAGATCAGAGCACTGGTGTAATGTGCTCTCGGCAGTCCAGCCCCACCAGGAGCTGGGCTGCCACATTCTGCACCAGCTGCCGAGTTGTCACCATAGGTAGCCCCATGTAGAGCGTGTTACAGTAGTCTAACCGAGAGGTGATAAAAGCATGGATGATCATGGCCAGATCCGGAACCGAAACCAGAAGCTGAAGCCGCCACACCATATGTAACTGGTGGGAGGCACTCCTCGTCTCAGCCTCCACCTGAAGATCCAGGCAGAGCTGTGCATCGAGGAGCACCCCCAGGTTCCGAGGGGGTCGCCTTCTCCATCGACTTACCCACTAACATCACCTCGGTCTTGTTGGAATTCAGTCGTAGTCGATTAGCCCTCATCCAGTCCCCCACAGCTGCCAAACACCGGGTAAGCACCGACACAGCCGGGCCTGGGTCGGTTGAAAATGAGAGGTACAGTTGGGTGTCATCCTCATACTGATGACACCTCACCCTGTACCCCCTGATCACCTCACCGAGCAACTGCATGTACACGCTGAACAGGAGAGGGGACAGAACAGAATCCTGCAAGACCCCACACGGGAGGTCTCGGTGAAATGAAAAATTATCACTGAGCACCACCCGCTGAGTTCTCCTGGTCAGGAATGAGCAGAACCATTCAAGAATGATCCTGCCCACCCCTGCACTGTCTCGCAGGTGCGTCACCAACATCTCGTGGTCAACAGTATCAAATGCAGCCAACAGATCTAATAGGACCAAAAGGGTCAACCGACCCTTATCCTTTCCTCAGCGCAGATCATCGACCAAAGTCACAAGTGCTGTCTCAGTGCCATGCCCCGGACAAAAGCCAGACTGCGAGGGATCCAGGTAAGTGGTGTGGCTGAGGTGCCCTCAGAGCTGCTGAGCCACTACCCATTCAGTAACCTTCCCTAAAAAGGGAAGGTTAGAGACAGGCTGATAGCTGGCAGGGGTGTCAATGTCAAGCGATGGTTTCTTGAGCAGAGGCCGTACCACTGCCTCCTTGAGGCAGGTTGGCACTCTGCCCTCCCGCAGGGAGGCCTTGGCCACCACAGCCAGCAACGACCACATTGTCTCCCGGCAGGTCTTAATCAGCCAGGATGGGTACGAATCTAGTTCACAAGAGGTGGCTCGAACAGCCCCCAGTACCCCCACCACATCAATGTGTGTCACCGACTGAAACTGATCCCACGAAATCAGACAAGGCGGGGACGGGTTTCTACCACCTCTACCTCCTCCACTGTATTAATGCGGCATGAAGGTCTTGGTGAATATGAGCAATTTTCTCCGCAAAATAATCCGCAAAAAGGTCGCAGCGGGCAGATCATGACTCAACTCCAGGGTTGAGGGAGGCCGGACTGACCAGCCCCCATACAACCCGGAACAGCTCCGCCGGACAGGATTTTGCGGATGCTATGAGGATAGCAAAGAATTCCCTCTTTGCTGCCCGCATAGCCACAGCATAGGTTCGTAAACAAGCTCTATGCTGCAATCTGTCGGCTTCAGCCCGATAACAACGTCACCGTCGCCCTGCCTGCTTTAGCATCCACAGCTCCTCGGAGAACCAAGGAGGTCTGCAGAGCCTCCACCAGGGCAACGGATGTCTGGGAGCCGTTTGATCGATGGCCTCCGTCAGCAAGGTGTTCCACAGCTTAATGAGGCCATCGATACAATGGTCATCAAGGTCAGAGAGTAACTCCCCCAGAGCGCCTAGAAACCACACTGGGTCCAACAGTCTCCGGGGTGGGGGGACCATCCTAATAGGTTCCGCACCCTTCCGGGGGCAGACATGTGCTAGGAAGGAGGTAATGATCCGTCCATGACAAGGGCATAGCTGATATCTCCCCCATTAACGGACCACCTGCCTCAAGGCCAGTGCAAAACACAAGGTCTAAGGTATGTCCTCCAAGGTGTGTTGGGCCGTTGACCCGCCGGGACAGGCCCATGGTTGCCATGGCGGCCATGAACTCATGCTTGGCTCCCCCGAGAACTGCATCGGCGTGAATGTTGAGGTCCCCAAGGACTATCATCCTTGGAGACCGCATCACCACCTCCGACACAGCTTCCACCAGAGCATGCAGGGAGGCTACTGGACTGGTAGGTGCACGGTATACCAGTAGCACACCCAAACTGTCTCCTGCCAAATCAAACTGTGGGGTGAGAGGGGGTTTGGAGGAAGGGCTGGGGAAGTGCCCGTAGGCTGGAAGAGCCAAAGGGAGGATTCACACCACCTTGCCCTAGGAGCGCAGCGAGGCACCGTGGGAAAAACACGCCCTCAGGGTGGAATAGGGCTAACAGGATTAGTAGTCCCCAGCCTGACTCATCATCGGGCATCTGGGTATCGCATGCCTCCGTTGCTGCGTTCCCTACACACACACGGGAATCAGGAAGGAACGGGGAGAGGGATGGAGAGGGAAGAGTGAGGTTGGTGGGGAACGGGGGTGCAACAGCCCTGGGGGGGGAAGGACGGTGGATAGGGCTTACGCGCCAGGGAAGGGCCCAGGCTATAGTGCTCCCCGGATCCCCGTAGGGCTGCACCCTTACCTGCAGGCTCACGTTACCTATCACTCGCACACGCACACCACACTCGTTCGCTCCAGACACACTGCTATCTCCTCCAGTCACCAGGCTCTCAAGGTCCACGCACAAGAAAGGGGGGGCCAGTCTCACGGGCACAAGGCTCGATCACCAGCAAGGTGGTCAGCCCTGCCGTGAGCTTTTATCCCCCTGCTGGGGGCGTTGCCGCAGCCGCGCTGAGCGGCGCAATTGCGGGGGCGGGGTTGCTTCCGGCGGGGAGTTCTGCTTGGCCC
Organism: Sphenodon punctatus; assembly: GCA_003113815.1. Lineage (NCBI taxonomy): Eukaryota > Metazoa > Chordata > Lepidosauria > Sphenodontia > Sphenodontidae > Sphenodon > Sphenodon punctatus. The sequence goes on along the minus strand of QEPC01006625.1, from coordinate 1,326,108 downwards.
CGCCCCCTGGGGCCGAGTCGGGGCGCGGCGGCGTGTTTCCTGGCGGCCTGGCGGGCGGCGGCCTGTCAGGGAGATCAGCGGGGGAAACTGCAGGTGGGTCCCTGCCGTGGTCGGATGCGAGAGGGCTTGGGAGTGCAGCTGGCGGAGCGGGGGTCCCTGCCGGCGCTGCGGGTTGCCGCGGGGCGCTGAGGGGCGGGGCTTCGGGCCCCCTAGTCCTTACACAAACACACGATGGAGACCCTCAATACCTGCCATGGATCGCACTGGATACCTACTTGCAGACCACCCCTCTTTAAAAACCATAGCTACACTGCCCCTCCATCCCTCTGGCCGCAGCTGGTGCTGTACGAAGTACCTGACCAGAACAAGATCAGCCAGAATTGGCCCCGATTCATTGTTCAGCCAGGTCTCCGTGATACACACGAGATAGGCGGCATAGTCCAGGATTACCTCCTGGACCACTGTTGCCTTATTTGCTACCGATTTCATGTTTAACAGCACCAAAACTGGACCAAGGGCCCCCTGACCAAGTTCCATCTGCTCATCTGCTGGCAGAGGAGTAAGCAGGACGTTCACTAAGCACCTATCCCACTTCACCACTCTCCCTCCCCTCGCCCAAGACCATACCTCCCCCGGCCTGTCACAACCCCAATAACCGCACCCACCTCCTCCCCAGCTACCCCCCAGCCCTCCCTCCCTCCCTGACTGTCCCACACAGGGTACAAGGGAGAACCCTCCCCCCGTCCCCAACATATCCCTCTCTCCCCTCCCCTGAGACTCCCCCTCTCACAGGGAGTTCCCCCTCCCAACTATTAGGCTATGCCTCCCTGTCTCACTGGGAGGCATAACCTTCCCAACATATCCCTCCCTATTCTCCCCCCCATTCCCTGGGACTCCCCCTCTTACAGGGAGTCCTTCCACCCAACCTTTCGAGCTACGCCTCCCCATCCCACCGGAAAGCATAGCCCACCCTCCCAACCAATCCACCCCCCTCCCCACCCCTGCCACCAGAGGGTCAGTTTCCACCCCCATTGGCCTCCCACCCTCTCTCTCACTGAGGGAGAAGGCCCTACCCCCCATTCCCTGCCTCCCTCTGCCAAAGAGGGGCATCCCAATTCGATTCCTTCCCCTTCTTCCCCTGCCCATATCTCCCCACCTTTAACTAAAACATTGTCCCCCATGATTACCGATACACCCCCCCTTAAGCACAATTTCCCACCCCTGACCCTGCCAAGGGCCACACCTTTGGCCCCTCTGGGCTGGAAGTCCCCGCTCTCTCTGGAGCACTGGCCCCGCCCCGCCCCCACCTCCAACCAAGGGAGGGGGAGATGGAACAAGGAGCCGGTCACTCACAGGTCTGTTGGGGCCTGCCTGGCCCTGCCACTTTCGCCACTTCCACCACTGCCGCTACTGCCCTAGCTACCCCATCAGGTCTGTTGCTGGTGTTGGGGGGTGGAGGGAGAGGGAAGGGTCCTGCAGCCGGGCCGCCAGCTGCCTTTGGCCCCTCTGGGCCAGAAGTCCCCACTCTCTCTGGAGCACCGACCCCACCCCCTCCTCCAACTGGGGGAGGGGGAAATGGAACCAGGGGCCTGAAACTCACAGTTTTTGGTGGGACCCACCCTGGCCTTACTGCTTGCTCTGCCACCACTGCCACTTCCCCAACGAATAACAAATGATAGCTGCCTCTACCGCCTCTGCCCGCGAATGGCCCACCAACAGCTCTTCACCCTTTGGCGGCGCCCTTCAGCCGCCGCCCTGAGGGCACCTCCCCTGGGCAGCAGCCCCCTTGTATGGTGGTTATCTGGGGTGGGGGGGGGAGAGGGGCAGCAGAAGTCGCACAGGTGGGAGGGTCCCTGGAGCCCCCAGCCAACAGCCTGCTGTTCTCCCAGCATAGCCCAGTCACGCCCCTGGGCAGCAGCCCCCTTGTATGGTAGTTCTTCTTCGAGTGGCTCCTCCCATTCTCACAAATGGTTTTGCGCTTGCGCACCCTTCTCTTACCGGCCTATACCAAGCTCATATTTAAATCTTTCATGACGTGGACACACCCCCACACTATATAAGGCACCTTCCCGCCCAAGCCCAACAGTTCCTTCCAACCGCTTTGCGGCTTACTAGCTTTTATCAGCTCATCTCTTTATCATCATGACTACTAAACACAGCTTCAAAACCTGCTTATCGTGTAGCAGAAAGATGACTACAAAAGACCCTCACGGGCAATGTCTGATTTGCCTGGGTACTTCTCACAACCCAGAAGATTGTGATGAATGCTTACTCCTTAAGCCTAAGTCTGTCAAGGAGCGGACCCTCCGCCTTCCTGCTTTGCTGAAGGAGCTTGAGGAGAAGCAGAGATGAAAAAGTAAGTCTTGCAAGCCTCGAACCTCTCCCTGTAGTGTCCCCAGTATTGGGGCACAGGAGGTTGTTTCTGCAGCAACTACTCTTTCAGCCTCTGCCGCTGTTCAGTCACCGGCACCCCGGGCTTCTAAGAGAGCGCTCTCCCTCTCCTAAAAGATCTAAGCGCTCTGAGGGTTTGGAGCCTGTCTTTGTGACAGATCGCTCCCTATCTCCCTCCTTTTCGGATGATGATTCATCGATTTTTGGAGCAGGAATCATCTCTCCTCTCACTCCCATCTCTCCCATGACCATCATGTCACCCCTATATACGGCTGACGAGCGTCCAGACGAACGCTTTGAAGGGTCCCCTTTCCAGCCACCTACCATACAGTGGCTTTCATCACCGCAGCCAATTCTGCCACAGCCTGCTAGTGTTCAGCTCCCTCCCATCCCTCCTTCAGATCAATCCTTCCCTTGGAGCTTTTTTAAGGAGCAGGAGAACTCGAGGTGCGAGGATAATAGGCTTATTGTCTCCTGCCTGCAATGCCTCATCCAGGCTACAACGTCGAAGCCTCAACCTTCTTCGGCTCCTGACGTCGAGCATTCAACCTCGTCTTGGGCTCTTCCATCTACGACATCGACAGCCTCGACACTTACAGCCACGACGTCGACAGCCTCGACGTCGATACCCTCGGCGCTGACAGCCATGACGTCGACAGCCTCGACGTCGACAGCCTCGGCTTTGCCAGCCACGACGTCGACAACTCCAATGCCGGCTTTGCCTACGCCTGTCACGGCGTCGAGGGTGCATCCACCTCCTACCAACATCTTCAAGGAGGCTTTTCTCCGGCGCCAACTGCAATTAAAGCGCAAGTTGGAAAAGAGGCAATGCCATAAGACTCCTGCCACTGAATCGCACCTCCAGCCTGATCCTGAACCCCCGGATCCAATTGAGCCCCAGGATGCTACTCCACCCCTGGACTCCCCTGAACGCTTTGATACCCACGACGTTGAGGGCTTGTCTCCCCTGCCTTCCGACGACGTGCAGGAGTCGACGCCATCCTTGTCCTCTCAAGAGCACAAGGATTTTCAGCTCCTTGTTAGAAGATTTGGCACAACTCTTAAACTTGAAACTGTTCCTATGAACGAGCAGGACATAGACCCCGTTTTTGATGCAGTGGTATATAAACAAACAGGGTGGTACCAGATCGCCCGACCTCTGTCTTCTAGCCCTACAAATCTGGGAGTTCGCAAGGCGCCACTCCATCTTCCTGACTGCCACTCACCTGGCAAGCTCTCTCAACTCAAGGGCAGATGTACTAAGCAGGCTCTCCACAGAAAACCACGAGTGGCAGCTTCACCCTAACCAGATCCCTAACCAACCTTTGGGGAACCCCCTCTCTGGACCTATTTGCTACTCACCTCAATACAAAGTGCAGCCGCTTCTGTTCCAGGGCAGCTCATGACCCGGCTTCATTAGGGGATGCCTTCCTGACCCCCTGGGGACCCCACCTATGTTATGCCTTTCCCCCCATCCCCCTGATCCAAAAGGCCCTTTCCAAGATTCGTGCACAGGGAGCCAATCTGAACTTGGTTGTCCCATACTGGCCCAGACAACCCTGGTTCAGCGAGCTCCTCTCTCTGGTACAGTCATCTATTCCCCTCCCGCTGGATCACCACCTCCTATCCCTTTACCAGGGGCAGGTTCTTCACCCCAACATACGCAGCCTCAACCTGTGGGCTTTCAGGGTTAAGACCTCGTAGCTTCTCTGCAAGATAGGGTTACCCTTATATTGCACAGTGATATTAAACCATCCACTTCTAAGTCTTATGCTTCTAAGTGGAAAAGATTCTGTTTTTGGTTAGCGGACAATCATTTCTCGTTAGATCACTTATCCATCCCCATTATCCTGCAGTATCTGCTCCATTTAGCTGACACAGGCCTGGCTATTTCTTCTCTCAGAGTGCATCTGTCAGCAGTAGCCAGGCAGGTGATCCTTGACAACAAGCAATCTTTATTTGCTCACCCTTTAGTCAAGCGTTTCCTCAAGGACCTCACTAACACCTTTCCTCCGCACAGGTCTCCAGTCTCCCAGTGGGACCTTCCCCTGGTCCTTAGTTTTCTCTCTGGTCCTCCTTTCGAACCACCACAGGATTCGGATCTGTTTCACTGGACCCTTAAGACTTGTTTCCTAGTGGCGATTACCTCGCTTAGAAGGGTCAGCGAAATAGCAGCCATTTCCTCCAAACCTCCCTATTTGCAGGTTTTTCCCAATAGGATTGAGATTTCCTGCCATCCTTCATTTATCCCTAAATGCGTTTCCCCTTTCCATCTCTCTCAGAAAATAGTTCTGCCAGTATTCTCCACTCCTCATGACTCTGACGCCTCTTTCCCCGCTCATTGCCTGGATGTAAAGAGAGCTGTCTTACTGTACTTGGAAAAGATGCAGTCCTGCAGACACTCTGGTTTTCTCTTTGTCTCCCCTTCATTAAATACTCTGGGAAACAAGGTATCTGCACAGACTATCTCTAAGTGGCTAGTTCAGCTGATTACTTTGGCATATCAGCACTCCGGACTTCCTCCTCCTCCCAACCTCCGAGCCCACTCCTTAAGAGCTGTGGGAGCCTCTACAGCAGCCTTTGCTAACGTCTCCCCTCAGGAGATATGCAGAGCGGCTACTTGGTCCTCTCCGCACACATTTATTAAACACTACGCCTTACACCTTGGGGATCAATCCCAGCAGTCGGTGGCTCTTTCCATCCTCAACTCCGTTCTCTCCGCTTGAGGATTTTTATGTTATGTTTCTCTGAAATAACTTACTTACCATGTGTTTTCCCATGTACAGTGTTGTTTACTTCGCAAATGTTCTTCTGCTTGTTTCTATATATAAAAGACTTTATTATTCCTACATATTGACTCTGCTTATTGCATGAAATTCCCCCACCGCCTGTCTCTAGGCTTGGTACTCTCCCATTTGTGAGAATGGGAGGAGCCACTCGAAGAAGAACAGAAGGTTGCTACCTTGTAAACAAGGTTCTTCGAGATGGCTCCGACCATTCTGACAAATGCCCCCGACCATTCTGACAAATGCCCACCCTTCCAACCCCGCATGGAATTTCCATCTATGCCTTACGGGTTGGAAGGAACTGTTGGGCTTGGGCGGGAAGGTGCCTTATATAGTGTGGGGGCATGTCCACGTCATGAAAGATTTAAATATGACGGGGGCTAATGCGCATGCGCGAATAGCCGGTCGTGCCAATCCCGAGCTCTCCCCGCACACCCGCTACCGCGCTGCATAAAAAAGAAAAAACCGCAAAATAACTAAAAAAAAAGTAAAGTACCAGCAAGGGGAACGCTTGGGGCATGAGCCCACCAAAAAAAAACAACGAAAAGGGGCTGCTCACCCGATACTGGCAGCAGAAACAAACTGCAGAGACAATCCAGGAAGACACAGGGGTAAGCGAGAAAATGGCGGCCGGGCCCGCCCAAACAGCCTCAGAAAACATAGAGCCAGATGATCAGGCCACTATGAACTCAATACTAAAGGAAATAAAAGAGGCAAGGGCAGAAGCCCAAAAAGATAAAATAGAAGTCTTGGACAAAATTAACAAAGTAAACAGCTCAGTAGAAGAAGGAAATAAAAAACTAGAAATTATGAATAAAAGAATGAATCAGGCAGAAGAAAGGATTTCTAACTTGGAAGACCAGGCGCTGAATTCAGACAGTGACCTGACAAAAATAAAAGAAACCATGAATATGCTCAAACATAAATGTGAAGATCTGGAAAACAGATCCAGAAGAAACAATCTACGCTTCATGGGCATTAAAGAAGGCAGCGAAGGGGGGGGAACGCATGAACTATTAATGCAAATACTCCAAGAAAATTTCCCAGATCAACCCCAGCTGCA
>QEPC01006625.1:1292051-1312974 GCA_003113815.1 Sphenodon punctatus | reverse complement strand
TCCCCATATACCTACTGTCTGCCCTCCTCTGCAGACTGCTGCAACCAACCTGATTGTAACCAAGCCAAGCACACGCACCTGAGACTTCGCATCCGCTTGAATGTTTGTTGGTCTTCTCCCCTGTCTCTCCCACTGTCCCCTCTCCCTGTCTCCCCCTCCGTGTCTTTTAGATCGTAAGCCACAGGCAGGGACCACGTCTATTTCTATGTTCTGTACAGCACCAAGTCACACGACTGGCGCTATATAAATGTTTATAATAATAATAATAATTGAAAAAACTCCCCAAACAAGAATACTAGTACCTAGGAATTCACAACATTTTTTTGCAGCTTGCATCAGGGGAGCTCTGTAGCTATTGGAGTGACCTACATCAGAGATGCCACCTGCTGTTTCAGGGGTCTGATTTTGTACAGTATTTGATTCTGGTTTATGCTACTTTTGCCACTGTAGTATCCTGTAAAGACCTCATCTTCAGTTATTTTTTTTATACTGGTAAAACTACAAAGAAACTGACATAGTCATGACAGTGCAGCACTAACATAGATATAGCTGTGTTCACTGATGACTCAAATTAAATTTGGATTTCTTTAGGAGGTTACTGTTCATCCCTAATGACTGATTTCATTGTTTCTTTTAAGGCATGAACACATGTACTGCAGACACCTACCAGTCTGAAGAGCAAGGTGTTTCCTTTCCAGCTGTGAAGTCTATTCCTGTGAGTATCCTAGTCAAACTCTTACTTTTCAGTGGCTTAGTTCTGTTCTCTAGGTCTGATATAATAAACCTGCACAAAGGCAGCATTAATAATGAATTTTAATTATGCAAGGAGTAGAAAATATACACTCCTTTTGTGTGAAGCAAATTAGGGGATTTCATTATGCAAGTGTGATGAATGCACTCACAAAGTGCTCTGTACTGTATGTAGAGGACATTGGAGGTAAAAGGGGAAAGTACAGCTCCTTTGTAGCATGAGGGCATTGAAAACCACAAAGGAGCTATGATATATCATCATTCATTTTTAGCGTAATGGGCAAATTACACCCCCCCCCCATCCTTCCTCTCCTTCCTCACTGTCAATAACTATTGATGGAGTCACCATCCTGCCTGTCCCCCAAGCCCGTAGCCTAGGCTTCATCTTTGACTCAGCCCTTTCTTTTAAACCCTACATTGACTCTGTTGCTAAATCCTGTCGCTTCTCCCTCCATAACATTGCTAAGATTCGCCCTTTTCTCTCTGTCTCGTCTGCCAAAACTCTTGTTCATGCTCTGGTCATCTCTCGCCTCGATTACTGTAACCTCCTTCTCACTGGCCTTCCCCGGTCTCACCTTTCTCCCCTCATCTCTGTCCAAAACTCTGCTGCCAGGGTCATCTACCTCGCCAGTCGCTTCGACCATGTGCAGCCCCTCCTCTCTTCGCTTCACTGGCTTCCCCTTCCTGAACGAATCCTGCACAAGCTCCTAGTCTTCACCTATAAAGCTCTTCACAACCTTGCTCCCCCCTACCTCTCTGCACTTATCGCCCTCCATACTCCAGCCCGTGCACTTCGCTCCTCCTCTGTCCCTTCTCTCACCCTTCCACGCCTTCCCTGCTCCCCTAAGCGCCTTCGTCCCTTCTCACTTGCTGCCCCCCATGCCTGGAACTCCCTCCCTGTCCACATCCGCCTTGCACCCTCCCTTCATACCTTCAAATCTCTCCTTAAAACTCACCTCTTTCGCTCTGCTCTGTCTGACTCTTTATCCTGCTGAGCCACTATTCCTATACCTACGATCGGTTTACCCTTATCCTTGCAACATGGACCTGCCTGCTGTCATTCTCATCGTAACCAAGCCAAGTACGTGCACTTGAGACCTCGCATCTTCATGAATGTTAGACCCCTTGTCTCTCCCTCTGTTCCCCTTCCTAAGTCTCTCCCCCAGCTCCTGTCTCTCAGATTGTAAGCCCTAGGGGCAGGGACCGTGTCTATTTTATTACTTTGTAAAGTGCCAGGTACACTGCTGGCGCTATATAAATGTTTGTTAATAATAATAATAATAATAATAAATTAGCATGATAAGTGTAAAGTAATGGAATTGTAATTGTCAGGAAATATAAACCAAGATCTGGCACCTCCTATATATTGGCCTGTGAAGGTACAGAATAAGTAAAGGCCCCTCCAGTTCTTTAGCCAGCCTTGCTCAAAGTAGCATACCCAACCTTCATCAGCAGCTCATCCATCTCATGGAGAGTATGGGATAAACCCTACCTTCCTGACCAGGTTCCTCATTCACCTATTTAGCTTTCTTGTGGGAGGCCAGCAAACTCTACATCCTCATCTCCAAACCAACCTTTCTTAGGCATCCTGATCCTCAAGTAAAATAATCTGCTGGGACTGCAGAAGTTTGTAGTTCTTCTAAACAACCTTGATCTCAGCTTTCAGTATCATTAAGTTTTGGACCTTTTATTGTTGTCAAGTTAATTGCAGAGATTTTTGGTAACAAGCACAGGTTAATTAAACATTATACTTCAAGGGACTCGGTGTTCATTTTCTGAGGTCTGTGAAGCCTTCAGATTTGCTGACTCTGGGTTACTGTGATGAATCATCCCACTGGTGGCTGTGATAAAACCATCATAGTGCATGCTGGGACATCTTCCAGAATGAAAACAATCGTATGATTGTTCCGTTTCATTGTTTCCGTTTCATGGAGACTTCAAGTAGGGAAAAGCAGATCTTTAAAAATCTTTCTCTGCTGAATGCCCCTGCTGGCAAATCTGATGTTGTTTGGGGGCAAACGCATTAGTCTTAAAAATAAATAAATATATATATCCTTAAAAAATGCAGAAAGGTGTAAGCATCATTGTGCCTCCTGGCTGCTTTCTCTCTCTCTCTGTAGCTCTCAGCCTTGAAGCAGAATGGACTCCTGCAAGTTCTCGCAGCAGCATCCAATGGATGCAGAGAAGCTGGTAAGATGTATTTGAATGTTTTCCTTTCGTGTCCTATTGCTTCCCAGTGCTGGAGCTTTGCCACCTGCAGCAACAGCATTTTCCTTTGAACATGCTGAACAAATTCTTCCTCGCTTGCCTTGCTTGTTCCAACTCAGGTTGTCAGGAGACTGACGCTGTTAGCCAGAATTTCTTTTCACCATGGCTACCCCAATCAAGAAACTTCTTGGAATCACTGCAAGATGTTTGTCCACCTGCTCTGAACTGGGTGTTTTTAAACGAGACGGGCGGGTGGGTGGGTACGTGATCAGTGTGTGAGGAGGGTGTGTGGATGCCGTGTGCGGAGGAGCGCACTGCACAAGCAGTCCCACGCACAGCTGCCCTGCCCACGCACCGCCCACCTGCCCCGTCTGCACACGAGGCACTCTGACTTTTTGCCAAAAGCCCCGTGCGTGGGAGGCCTGGGGATGGGTGGGCACGGGAGACATTTGGACAAGATGGGCCCCACGCAGGGACAGTTGGTCTGTTTAAAAACACCCCTTGTCTCTGATGTAGTCACGTTATTCCATGCCCCTGCAAATCAGCATTCTCCCATTATATCTGCTAATTGAGTGAGTGCTTTATATAGACTATGTCCACACTAGAATTTTTAACCTCAAGGTAATTTCTAATTGACTCAAAGTACTTAATATATTTGTAGAGGCTAACGTGAACACGCCTCTATATTGACTGTATTGTAACATGGAAGTACCATATGAAAAGTGTCCAAATGTGTTTGCAAATGTATTAAATAATTAAAGGAATATGACAATCAGTTAACTTGAGATTAAAATAATTTTGTGTAGACATTCTCAGTCATAACCCTGAGGTTTATCACTGTGGTGATGCTGTGCTACTAGCATCTTTAAATCTGGAACCTCAGTCAAGTGAATTGTGTTAAATGCCACTATCTTCTTGTTCTTCCCTGAAATTCAGGCCTCTTCAGGCTGGATATAGAAATATGGCTGGAAATAGAAGCTGGACAGCCTTTTGTTAGGGATGTTGTAGTTGTAGTCATCCTTCATCTAAGCAGGTGTTTGAACTAGATGGCCCTTGAGGTCCCTTCCAACTCTGACATTTGGACCAGGTCAATTTTCTTGACCCCTCGCAGTCTGACTTTTGTCCGGGTTATGGCATGGAGACTGCGCTTGTGGCCTTGGTCAACGACCTCTCCCGTGAGTTGGACCAAGGTCGCCCGACCCTGCTGATTCTGTTAGCTCTCTCGGCCGCATTTGATACTATTGATCACGAGTTTTTGGTGACTCGGCTGCGGGACCGGGCAGGGATTAGCGGGACCGTTCTTGAATGGTTCTGCTCTTTCCTGGCTGGGAGAATCCAACGTGGGGTCCTGGGTGATTTTTCATCTTCTCCCCGGGGCCTCACATGTGGGGTTCCGCAGGGTTCCATCTTATCCCCTCGCTTGTTCAACGTACGTATGCAGCCTTTGGGGGAGGTTGTCAGGGAGTTTGGTGTAAGGTGTCATCAATATGCTGATGACACCCAGCTATATCTCTCATTTTCATCTGACCCAGGTCCGACAGTCTTGGTGCTTACCCAGTAATTGTCAGCTGTGGGGGATTGGATGAGAGCGAGCCACTTGAAGTTAAATCCTGACAAGACGGAGGTGATGGTTGTGGGGAAAGCCGTGGGAGTGATGGCCCCATCATAGATGGGGTTCGTCCTTCCCTGGTATCTCGGGTGCAGAGCCTGGTGGTGCTCCTGGATCCGCAGCTCCATCTGGATGTCCAGGTGGCGGCTGTGGCGAAGGGGGCATTTCGCCAATTACATCTGGTACGTCAGCTTCAGCCGTATGTCTCAGACTCTGATCTGGCAGCGATCGTCCATGCTTTTATTACCTTGAGACTGGACTACTGTAACACACTCTACGTGGGACTCCCCTTGGTGCTGGTTTGGAGACTGCCGCTGGTGCAGAATGCGGTGGCCCATCTCCTAACGGGGACAGGCCGACGCAAGCACATTACACCAGTGCTTCGCTCTCTGCACTGGCTGCCGATAGTCTTCTGGGCCCCATTCAAGGTGTTGGTGCTGACCTTTAAAGCCCTAAACGACCTGGGCCCCACCTACCTGCGGGACCGCCTCACCCTCCGGGTCCTGGATCGGCCCATGCAGTTGGCCGGAGTGTCCTCCTCGAGGTTTCCCAGGTGTCGACCATGAGGAGGGTGTTTTCTGTGGCTGCACCGTGGCTGTGGAGCTCCCTTCCATTGGAAGTCCGCTTGACCACCGACCTTCCCTCTTTCCGTAGACAGTGGAAGACCTGACTGTTCCACCAGGCCTTTACCGAGGTGGGTTGGGTTAGGGAGGGTCAGGTATGGATTGTTTTAACGTGGGGATTTTAGGTTGTTTTAATTGTATTTTGGTGTTATTTATTTTAATCTGTGTTTTAAAATGTTGTTAGCTGCCCCAAAATGTTTTTAGCAGAAGGGGGTGGCATATAAATGTTATTAATAAATAATAAATATTCTATGGCCCTTTTTACACGGGCCATGGCTGTGTGTGTGCGTGTGCTGCAGTATGGGTGCCGGTGCACATGGGCGCATCCCCACGCACAGCGCAACCTCTGTTTTCCCTGGTTGCTCCGTGGGTGTGGGTGTCTGAGTGGGGTTGCGTGTTTCGCAGGAGCGGGCCCACACCCCCACTCACCGGCCGTGGGATTTACACGAGACGGTACGTGGGCATGAGTGGTACCGTTTTGTGTAAAAAGGGCCTATGTTCATAGAAACCTAGCCGAGTTTTGCCTCTGGTCAGTTCAGTTATGATTGGTGCTTCTGCAGTCCCCAGAAATGGGTGTCATGATTTCAGTACCATGGAGTGGTGCAAGACAAGAAAAGGCAATGAGAGCTTTCCCTCTGATTTCCTTTGTAGATTGTGCACTGATCCACTTTGAGGGTGGGAGGAGGTTGCATAGTTCTGTGGAAGTTACAGAATTGACTGAGCCCCAGGATGAGGAAGTGAAATCACTGGTCAGAGTAACAGAATGTTGCAAGGGTAAAGCCATGGTCTTTCCCTGGCCCCTTTTGAGTGGCTAGAGCTACTGTACTTTGTGCTTTTGGAGGTATACAAGTGTTAAAAAGCTCTCCTTGAAAGAACCCAGTCACTCAGTTCTTCCATATTTACTGATATCTTCTTCCTTTTGTGGAACTCGTCAAGATGGTCTGAGGTTTCCAGCTGTATCTAACCACTTTTTATGTCTCTTTGTTGCCAGATATTAGCCCAGAGGTGCTGCAAGCCCAGGAAGAATGGGAGGCTGTGGAAAATCTCCAGCCAGGTATAGAACTGCAGAGACACTGTTCTAGAATTCTTGTCTGTTGATGTCAATTAAATCTCATGGAAATGACATTTGAGAGTGGGCATGTTTACACAGAATGCTATGAGAGGGGTAAATCCCCATGGGAAAATTTTACCCCCTGGGTACATTAGCCCCTTGTTCTAGTGGTCACACAATCGCCACCTGCCAGGTGAACTACTTCCTGCTTACGTCAACACTGAGCAGAATCATTGGGGCATACTCAGCTTCCCTGGGGTGGAGCTTTTGTGCACTAATCCTAAGGATGACCAAGACACTCTAAGCAAGGCATAAAGATAATTATCCTGAGCATATTTTCTCTACTCAAGGCTGTTTTTGTGACCACAAGCAAATGACCCACAGGTTGAGGCAAATTAACCAGGGTTAACATTTTGTGTAAGCAAGTCTAGACCCAGACAATTTACAGAGGAAATGCAATGGTGGGGATACTCTAAGGTAGTGGGACACATGTACCCCGAAAGCACTGGCTGTTGGTGAGCCACTTGTGGCTGGTGTGTCTGTGGCAAGGATGAGTGTCACCGTTGACTGTTTTTTCTGTGATGAGCTCTGTTGAACTTCTCTCTCCACAGTTGTGTTTTATGGGGCTATGCTATGGGAAGGGTAATGGTGAAAGGGTGATTTTCTGAGGGATGGGAGGGAAATGTCTGATCTGGGTGGAAAGATTATGGTGACACTCTCCTGGATTAGACGGGGGAGTGGCTCCCCTGGATTAGACGGGGGAGTGGGTGGGAGTAGGGTGGGAAATTTTGAGGGTTGGTCATGGCCCCTCTGTGAGAAGGGGCAGGTTAGGCTTGTGGAAGAGACTCCTATTAGAGAGATGAAGGAGTAGGAGTGGGTGGAATGGAATGGTTGGGCATGTGGAGGGGTGGGTTTAATTTTTTATGTATTGTAACTGATGTTTTTGTTATATTGTTTTCTATTTTAAGCTGCCCTTATCCCATGGGCATAGGATGGGGTACAACTACAGAATATACTATATGCCTTTTATCAGCAAACTAGTGTTAAGAATTACTGATGGAGTGCAATAAAGGAGTTCATAAGTAAAGCGTCGTCTTGCATAGAAGTCGTAGTACTTTTAGACTGATCAAGTTGCCTCTTAACTTTCTCTTTAGTAAGCTAAATAGATTGAACTTTGTAAGTCATATTGACCAGGCATCATATTAATCTTGTGCTTCTCTGAGCCCTTTCTAAATTCTCATTATTTTGTTTTTGTCCAAAAATAAAAAGTATGTGTGTATGGGGATGGGGGCTCCAGTATTTATTTCATTGATGCTATTTACTTTGGCCGTTTTTACATGGACGGCCTCCTCCTCCCGCTCGGTGTTCTGGTGGGTGTTGGGGGGGAGCTGTCTGTGTAAGTGGCCGGCGGTGATTGGGGGAATGGGTGTGCACCGGGTATGCACCTGTGTAAACACCATGGGCGGTGGGTGTTTGTGCATGCACGCTTCTGACGCACACCCACCTACACCCATCACCCACCCATCTCCACCCATGGGGCCCTCTGGAAAACCTGAGGAGGCCTCATGAGTGGAGGTGTGTGTGTCTCTCTGTAAACGGTCACACCCACCCACCTCTACCTACCGCAGCCAACATCCATCCATACACCCACCTCTGTCTGTGTAAAAACCAGCCTAGATAGTACCACCTCTTTGGTCTTGCATCGGAGACTTGTATTGGACCTGTTAACCTCAGCATTGTACCATGAGCTCCTGTTCAGGTAGTTACCATGACTTCTAAATCCATGGCCTCCCACTTTGCAAGTGTGGTAAGTGTAGGATGCAGGATCTTGTGCATTCTACAAGTTGTTTCCTAATTTGTCAGCCAGGAAACTCAAATTCTGCAAGCAATATGTTATGCCAAATCCTGCAATTTTAAACATTTCCAATGGGTTATCCAGCATGCCATTCTCCCATTTTTGGACGTGTCCTACCATTAAAAACACAGACACCTTGGCAGGGGCTCATCTCTCTCCCATCCAGTGTCATGGGCTGCTCCTCTTCAGTAGTTGTGGCAAAGACCATGAAATATATGCCAGTAGCTCACAGTGCCACACAAGTTGTAATTTTGTGCTGCCAGAGACAATTTCTGCAACCTTTGGGCCAAGTGCCAGATTCCACAAATATGGGTGCAGTCACAGCAGAATTTGTTGTGCCCTCTGCCTGTATCAAAACACAGGTTGTATAAATGAGCCCACCTTACTAACTGATATGTTGAATACTCTGTATAACTGCCCCTTTTGTGGATCTGAAGAATAAAATAATCATCCGCACATGCCCATCAGACACTTTAGATGCTTCTAGCTGTTTGAGCACAGATAGAGAAACTATTGGAATTTTTTTTTAAAAAGAAAGTCTGTTTTTGTGAAAGGTTTAGAGGCCCAGCCTTTCACATATTCAGCTTTTCTCTAAGAACAATAGTGGAACTTGCCATAAACTCTCTACTCACTGGGGGGCAAAAGAGCCATATTGGAATGCGGGCCTGTTCATGGCAACTTCAGCTGTTAACTAAGGCCATTTTCACATGGAGGGCCCCCCCTCCCCGTGTGGGTGGGTGGGGGTGCCTGTATGAATACCGCAGCGAGTGTGGGGGGGTTGGCGGGTGGCCATGGGAACGCCACAGGCGGTGGGAGAGGGTGTATGCTCTCCCATGCTCCACCCACCTCCACCCATCACGCACGCATGGGGCAACAGGTGCCAATGCCAGGTGCTCCATGCGTGGAGGTGGGTGGGGGTCCATGGGAACGCACCCCACATGCACCGCCCACCCATCCCCCCACGCACCTGTGCCCGTTAGGAAAGGGCCTAAGATCAGAATAGCAGTATGACAGTTCTGTGATACCTCAAGTGTTGGTTTTACTCCAAATCACAGTCTGGACTGTGCTCACGTCTTTGTTTGCAGGGTTTGTGGAGAAATCTGCAGGTCCCATACCCCTGATTTCCTTCAATGAAGCATTGCAGTATTTTCAGACAGCTGACCTCTCGGACTGCAGGGTATGTATGTGCCAATTGGGATTGATTTAACTATAGTATTGAATAGTTTGTGTATTCAAAATGTTGTAGTGAGAAAGTCATTGTTCCTGGCAACACTCTTCTGAGTAAGGTTGAAAGTTCGTTCTTGGTTTTTTCCCCCTGCTCTTGTTGAGAATGACGGTTCTCAGTTCGTTCTGGGAATTGAGAATGAACTGAGAACCGGCAGTGTCTCAACTTAATTCTCTATGAGAATGAAAAATGATTTTTTTTTTAAAAAATCACTGCACATGTGCAAATGGCTGCTGGGACATTCTGCACATGCACAGTCCTTTCCAAAATGGCAGCTGCAGCATCACCACCATTTTGGAAAAGGGCAGCCGTTCTCTGTGTGTGTGGCAGCTTTTTTGCGCATGTGCAGACCCAGCTGCCTTTTTCCAAAATGGCAGCAACATTGCCGCCACCATTTTGAGAAAGGGCTGTACATGCGCAGAATGGCCTGGTAGCCATTTTGCACATGCACATGTTTTTTTGTGTTTTTTTAATTTTAATCTTTTTTACACCGAGAAATTCCAAGAATTTGTACCAGGACTGAGACCGCTCTCATTTCAGCCTTACTTCTGAGGTATGTATTTGTATCCCTATTTCATTGTGATGTAGAGAGGCAAAATGACGTGCAAGGTCACATTGCGAGTCCATAGCTTGCATGAAGCCAGAACTCAGTTTCTTGCCCCTCACTTCCATATTTGAGCTGCTGGACGTTTGGAGGCACAGTCCCCCAAAGAAGCGAATAGGTACTGAGGCATTGCAAAGACAAAATTGCACCCTAACTGTTTTTGAGAGTTAACGCTAAGCTGCATTAACAGAAAGTTATGGCACTGTTGATTGGGAACATGGAGTTTTTAATTGCCTCAGCTGACCTTGCAATGGTTCATCATATTAGCATATGGTTTGGTTCTGATAGGACCATTCATGTTTCTGCATGCACAATGGTTTATAGTTGTGCTGCTATCAGTACGTTCTGGCATTCTTGTGGTTTTTATTTTAGTTCCAAGGTACAGTGAGTCAAACAAATTCGTAAAATCAGCCCTGTGGTGAGAATTGGTTTCTATGGCTTGCTGTTTATGGTGGAGTAGTAACTTGAAAACCGTACAAGCTATTTCAAGTTTCAAATTTCATATTTATTAAACTAGCATATTGGCACATATCCATCATGCATTGACTAGCATAAATAACTTACTTTGTGATGCCTGTATTCATATCATAATTTGACTCTCTATAGTCCACAAATACCAAGATAAAATTATAAAGAGATAAAAATATAGAAAACTATTTGACTCATACAACGAAAACTTTAAACAACATTTTCTCTTATAATTGCTCCAGCCTAACCACAAGACTGACTTTTTGAGCTACAGTGTCAAAACTAACCCGTTTTAATTTTTAATGCATAATTATGCGTTCATTTTTTAGTGGTGGGACAAGCTATCCTGGTGCTATTGATTAGTTTTAGCCACAGTTTTACTTGGGATTTGTATGTGTTTGGAGGTTTGTTTTATACTAAAAGCTTTTAGAGCTTTCCCTTGTAATGTTTGATAGCCAGGCTGCAGCTGTCTTATGCGTTTATTATGGGCCCCAGGTTGTGTAATTTGATGAGTATTCAGTCTCCACCTCTTGAATAATTCCCCCACCCCACCCGGTATCCTGGGCGTGTGTGGGCTATTCTGCAAAATCACAATTTTTATTTTTCCCTGGTTGATCTCTTTGACCCATGTGTTACATAAGCTTCTAGAAAGTATGACCAGACCATCAGCATTATTTATTTATTTATTTATTTATTTCCTAGCATTTCTATGCTGCCTCCTCATGCCGACAGCATCTCGGGGCGGCTAACAATACGGTAAAACAATAAAATACACTAAAAACCAACATCACTTTTTTAAAAACCCTAACCCTACCCTCTAATTCCCCCAAATTCCCCACCCCACCAATCTCCCCCATTTACCCCTCCCTCCCCCCCTCCCCTCTAAAGGCCTGGGCGAACAGCCAAGTCTTGCATGCCCGCCGAAAGGCGAGCAGACCCGGGGCCAGGCGGGCTTCCTTCGGATGGGAGTTCCACAACTGTGTCCCGACCACCGAGAATGCCCTCTCCTTGGTGGCCCCCTGCCTTACACGGGGGACCTCCAGATAGGCGCCCCAGTGGATCGGAGGGCCTGTCCTGAGTCACGGAAGGCATTGTATAAAATGCTTATACAAGAAGCATTTTATTTGAATGATTTAGAGAGAGTCCTGGGCTTAGGGAGTGTGATTAGGTCCTTGATGTGTAGCTTTTAGTCTGTGGTTACTCTGAGATATCCCTGCTTTACTCCCCTCTTTTTTTTAAGACCTCAGGTTACATGTTGTTTGATTTTTGTCTTACATCTAATAGATGGGTACATGGTTTTAGCAAAACGGTATAATTTCCATCAATTCTACTTCATAGTGGAACATTTAGTCCTGAAAACCTGATAGTTTTTTTTTTTTTTTAACGGAAGCAAACTTTTCCCCTTGTTTGGGTTTTCTGTATGTTTATTAATGAGTATTTATAATGTTAGCTTCAATGGTTTATGTTGTGGTTGGTGAGATACTGTATTTTTCTTCTGGGGAATGCTGCAGAAAAGCTTGCTGATCTAGCTGCTTACACACAGATTCCCCGGTAGATGCTTGGTTTGAAGGTATCTCTCTTTTATTTGTTGGGGTAATTTTGTCCATCTGACCATAACTCAGGGATGAATTACACTTCGAGAACTAGGATGAAAAGTTTTAAAAGGCAATCCAACAAATGTTCAGCACTGTTTTTTATGATATCCTTTGATGAATTATCTGGACAACATGATTTATGGGATTTGAGTTTTTGAAAGTGTTCCTTTATTTTTTCTATTAGTCTAAAAGTATCCAGGTTTTTTAAAATAGTTTTTAATAGTGTTTTCAAATGTAGATGACTTTTCTAACAATATAATTTCCCCCCTCAAGTCTGGTTTTCAGGTTAGATTCCTTTGTATAGATTTGGTATTTTTCTGTCCAGAATTTTCTATTTTGGATTTGGTGGGTTTTTATTTTTTTGGCTTAAACTCTTTCCAGGTTTACCAGAGAGACACTTTTCTGTTGCTTCTTCAATGTGTATTAATGTGCTCTGACTTTTTCTGGTGGTTCAGGGATTGTGGTCCCCCAGTGAGTTATGGTAAGTGGTGTGCTGGTTTGTATTGTGTTTTTTAACTGGAGCCTTACATTTTTCCTTCACACATGACAATCTTTATCAAGACACTTACATTTTCCTTCTCTTTGAGTTCTTATCTGTTTTACTGGTCCTGTGGTTAATGATTGCTTTGCAGTTTTGGTGAGGATTTCATTAAAGCCTTTTGTATCTGTCTTGATGCAATTTGCGGTTGGCATTTGATTAGGACCCGGGTGGCCAGACTTGTGGTGCACACAATCCACTTGATCCAAGCATCAACCTCAGTTGAGCTACCAGTACCCCCATTGCTGGTTCTAGTTCTCCAGGCCTGGACCACTTGTGCTGGTTCCCAGCTCTAGGGCACCTCAGCAACTGGTCTCCGGAGTAGAGAGGAGCACTCCCCTCAGAGAGATCCTTCCTTGCCGCACTGGAGGAGCTGTCCTAGCTTGTCTCCTGCCCTGAGACACTCCCTGGAACCCCAGTCCTGCTCTCCTTTCCAGAACAGAACTCTGCGGGGCTGGTTCTCTCCTCACAATGTGAACTACTGGAGACTAGCTTGTGATCTACCAGTAGATCATGATCTCTCTCTTGGCTGTCCCTGGTTTAGGAATATCTGTATTAGGTTTTCAGTGGCAGATTTCCAATGTTCTCTTGCACTTTTTCTTTCTTTCAGACATTTTCTCAGGTGATGTCCATAGGTTTTGTATTTTGTTTTCATGTGATGCAACATTTTTACTTATAACACAAGCACAACTTGGCTGAGTGTGTGGCAAGTAGAACAATTTTTCTCCTTGATTTTTGCCAGAAAATATGACACCCCACCCTCCCTCCAATTCCTTTTCTTTATATTCTTTCCAGAAAAAGATTCAGGCAACGGTACGAAGGCGAGGGCTGTCTGCCATTACCCATTTCCTCTTTGGCCCTCCCCGACTCCATCAGCAGCTGCAAAGTGAGAGGGATCTGGCCCTAGCGATAGCCCAATGTGAGTATTGCTGCCCAGTGTGGAAGTAAGGTTGTCCCTAAACAGCTTTATCGCCTAGCATCAGGTACCAGATTGAGAGTTATTCCAGCATGATCCATCCTACCCTCATGTGCATCTTCTGGGGTGTATATGCTTCGTTTGTCACTGTTTTCCGCACATGTTGACTATATGCTGGGGCATGTGCTTTCCACCCCCCCAGAAGCCATGCCCTTGGTCTCTTTCATATACACTCTAGCATCCTCACTCCAACAAACTGCTCACCAGGCCATAGATCCCCTCTGTAGAAGGTAGCAGAATCTGAACTGGGGTGAATTTGGTAAATAGTACTATTTTGCATATGCCTGTGGCCTGCCAATGCCAGGTTCCAGTATGCCACTGGATCTTCCTCCATGGACTCCTAGATCTCTGTTTCTACAAGACTTGGAAGAGATTTTATTGTTCATTGTATGTGAAATATTTCTTTTTATTTTGCCCTCACAGCTAGGCTAGAGTGAAGGCAGTGACAGATCTGCAGCTTGTACTCTTGTACCTTTGATTTCTTTTTTCAGAGGCTTAATTGCTGGCTAAAAGATTCTGCTTCTTGGAGTTTCATGTTTTGTTATGTCTTCCGCTGTGAGATTTCATTTCCCGCAGAGACCAGGCTTCAGCCTTTTAACCAGCAAATGTTGATTTGTTTCCAATATGGTGTGTGAGGCAAAAGGAACAAACAACTTAGAGAGATGATCAATGTTTCTTCGCATAGGTGGCTTGGAGGATAATGAGAAAGTGCACATGAGAATCCTGCAGACTGTCTACAAGAAACTAACAGGCTCCCGATTTGATTGTCCCCGCTATGGAGCCCACTGGGAAGAGCTGGGCTTTCAAGGTATGGAGTATGTGCCCCTAGCTCTCTGCCTGCATGGTGTGTGAACAAAGAAAGAGAGATTTGTAACCACAAGAGCACACTTCCCTCCACAATATGGAGAAGAGTCCAGGATTCCCGAGTCTTAGGATTCCCTTGCTGTCAGTAAATGCCTGTGAAAACCCACTACTAAACTATTAGTCTTATTCACCTCTGGTCCAAGAGGGTAACAGCCTATCATTGCTAGTAGTTCGTTAATCAATTGGGAGAGATCTGTGTCGTAGATCTAAAGTTCCAACGCTACTGGGGTGTGGGTCTTATCGTTCCATGTGCTAGAATCTACTTTTTTAGGTTACTTTTTAAAAAAAAGTTGCATAGCAAAAACTGTGTTAAAATAATATTAAAGTTGGGAATTAATTTTGTTTAACTATGCCCTGAAACAAAAACTTTTGTCTAGACTGTATAGAGTCCTTAGAAAAAAAATTCAAGTCCCAGATTCAAGAGATATTTTAAAATGGGAAAGTGAGCTAAGGTTAATTTTGACTAATGAAAATAAGATGCAAATCTGGACCCATATGTATAAATGTGCTAGTTCACTGATGGTGCGGGAACCGCAAATTGAGTTGATGATGCGGTTTTACACTACACCAGAAAGTATTTTCCAAATAAATAAATCTTACAAGATGGGTTGTTGACAGAGCTGCAGAATGTATGGCAGTTATCCGCATTGTTGGTGGAATTGCCCTAAGGTGCGGTTGTTTTGGTACTAGATGTGGATAAAATCAAGACAACCACAGGTTAGTTTTGTCATTTGAGCCAAAGTTGGCTCTTTTAGGGATATGGCCTAATTCTTTGGAAAATAATACTTAATCAACAGCATGTAAAATGATGATTCTGGCAGTAGTTTATAGACTATTAAGAGCTTGGAAAGCCAAGGAAGATCCATCTATGACTGCATGACTTCAAAGATTATGGTATATCCTATGAATGGAAAGAATTGCAGCTGGTATATTTGATACGTTAGAGGAATTCTGTGAAAGTTTGAATCCTTGTTGGACACTAATTACAGAACATATTGATATGGACAAACAAAGACATGACATAAATTTACAATCAGTATAAAAGGACTAACTTTGGTGGTTTAGATTCTTTAAATGGGTGTCTTTATGGTTTTTTATGTGTGTTTTTCCTTCTGTTTTATTATAACTAATTTTGAATTATAACTATAATAAAATATCAAAAATAAAAAATAATATTAAAGTTGCAAAGTTAAGCACTTGAAGTTTAGGAATTGCCAAGCCTAAGGAAGCCTGTGCAACTTACTTTGACCCCTTGTGCACTATGACATAGTATTTAATTACATAATTGCAGACTTTTTTTTTTTTTTGCAGAAAACCCCTATTTATTCACTTATCATCCACAGGATGGATGCCGGTGTTTAGGGAATTAATCTAGTTTGTGTAGCAAACATAGCTGCTGTCTGCAGGCCTGCTGCCACCTCAATTTATGCCGAACTTGGAAGTGAAAAAAACAGGGGGTTGCAGAAAGAGAGAGGATGGTTGCAGTGTCTAGACAGTTGAATGAAACACTTGAGAACTTGATTCTGTCCATGTTTGAGATAGGAAGTTCCTGTGTAATCCTGGAAAGGAAACGTAAGCCAAACTTTCATAGCTGGCTGCTAATTGTGTGTCTGATTAATTGAATTTCCGATCACTTTCAGATACAACTGAAATGTGTGTGAGCTGTGCTTTGAACATATAAAGTGCTAACTAGAACTAAGTACTCAAATGTTAAGGCCCCAGGCATCTCAGATTGGACACCTAAAGTTAGTGGACAGTTTTCTACATTGTTAGCTGTAATAATTGTATCTCCATTCCCGCTCTAAAGTGGGTATGAAAATGCCTCTCTACCTCACAGAGGTGTTGTGGAATTATTTGCAAATGTATGTTCTATGGGATCTAGTACTGGACCATGTGATTCTTTGGCTTATCTGGCTATGTGTGTGTTTTCATGCCAAAGGTATGGATCCTGGGACAGACCTGCGTGGAACTGGAATGCTTGGGTTAATGCAAATCTTGTATCTTGTAATGGACTCTCAGACGCTCCCCCTAGCGAGAGACATTTTCAAGCTGTCTCAGCATGAAACACAGGCATGTCCCTCTTTCTTCGCTTTTGACTCTAGATTTGTAATTGTTTTTAATAAACATAAGGAAAGGAAAGGTAAGCATACAATCCTGCTTTCCTGTTGGTTGCAAGAAAAAAATCTTTATCAGGTCAGATTCTCTGCTGCATCCAGCACTAACTCTATGCCTGGTTTCAGGCAGTCATCCTGAAGGGACCTTTCACTTATCACAGTTCTTTGCATCAGAGTAATCCCCCAGTCATGAAGTTATTGCCTTTCTCCAGACCCATTGTGTCATGAGGGCAGTTTAAATCCAACTGTCTGTAACAGATATCAAAGTCGGCTTCATCCAGCTTCCACTTTAATGGAGAAACAGTGGGTGAAAACAGACATGTACCTTAACTCTGACTTTAACATTTCTTATGCATGTTGCAGGGCTGCATAGGGCACCAATACAGCCCTGCAACGTGCATAAGAAAAGTTAAAATGGAGTTATGTAAATGGCTGTTTTCACCCAATGTCTTTAGAATGTTAAATTAGAATAGCTTTGTAAATGTTTATAATATGTGGCAATCGGATGTGGTGTTACACCAGACATGCAACTACCTGATTTAAATGAATAAATTAATTGACTTTCAGTCAGAAGAGACCATTGAGTTCATCTAGTCTGACCTCCTGTATCACCTTCAAGGTTCTACAGGAACCAACAGGTTCAGGTTCTACAGGTTAACCATCCTTCCAGGCTCCACATAGTCTTGATCCTCCCTATCTTTATAACCTGATTTTCCCAGAGGTCCAGAATCGTGGTGGGATCAGGCCCAAACCGTGGTCACGTGGTCCGGAATCGGTGGAAAGTAACATGTTACCTTCCGCTGGCCGGATCGTGGCCCAGACCATGATGCGGGATCGGGTGCAGTGGCTGCATTGGCCGCTGCGCCCGCCCGTCTCCCGGGAGGCGGGGCTGTGCGGTCACGCCACGCAACCCTGCCCCCTCCCTGATCCCCTGTAGGAATCTGCCAACACGTCTAAAGGATGGCTGGACAGATTCCTGTCCGGGATCTGAAATGGATCCCAGACCAGTTCAGCGTGGCGTGCTGATTGGTCCGTCACGTCTGAAATTACCCAGAGACTCCTGTTCTCTAAATCATTTTCACCCTTTCTCTTATGCTGCTCCCTATGCCTGGAACTCCCTCCCTGAACACATACTTTCTGCTCCCTCTCTCACAACCTTCAAATTCCTCCTGAAAACCTACCTCTTCCATCAAGTTTTCCTTAGCTCCTCACCCCCATTGACTGCTAATTTATGCTTCTCCTTTGACTGCCTCATCCTTCAGGATCCCCCTCCTCTTTGTAACTAAGCTAAGCATGTGCAGTTGCAACTTCATAGCTTTATGAAAGTATCCCTGTCTCTCCCTATGTGTCCCTTCCTTGTCACCCCTCCCTTTGTCCCTGCTAGATTATAAGCCGCTCAGGGCAGGGACCTGTTTCTGATATGACTGTTCAGGGCCAGGCACAGGGTTGATGATACTTAAATGATTAATAACAAAATAACACGGGCCGGAGAACTTACTCCAGATGTTATGACAAGCCCATTGAGCTCTCTTTGGCTAAAACACAATTTTTACAAACATGTCTGGTCTTGATTTGAATTCTGCAGGTGATGGGGAATCCGCTATTTCCCATAGCAGTCTGTTCCAGTGGTAAAGCGTGTCTGTTAAAATTGGTTTCGTCTGGAACTGGATGAAGTTGGGGTACATATATACCACTTTAGATATATGTTCAGGATGAAAGGGAACCCTTCTGAAGTGCTGGATTGTGTGTATGAAAGCACTGAAGATAATGAAGAAGGTGGCAAGGAATGCAGGGAATTTGTTCCCTAGCTTTCCTTGGCTATGTTGTTAATGTTTAATAACTTCTTGTTTTTTGTGTTGGGGGTTTGACTTATATCTCAAAGCAACCTTAACCTCCCCAGCAGACAGATTTTCTGAATTGTGCAGTAGTAACAGAAGTATTAGTGACTACAGTTGCCTTCAGACTTGTGCATTACATGTTTAACTAAAATATTAGGAGAGCTTATAAGCAGGAGTACTTGGGTTTCTAGAATAAATTGTAGATGACAGTTGTAAAATCTCCCTCATTGAATTTGCCCAAGACACACACTAGTAAATCCCTATTAAGGGTAGTTGGGAAATGTCATCTCATGTAGGGGACGCAGGGCTTTATGATTCAGTAGAGATCCCTTCACCCCCAAATGTGTTCTGTGTTCAGTACACGCAACAGGTGTTGGCCTTGAGGGGTATCTCCATCCCTCCTCTTCTAGGATACTCTTCTGTTTTCTTCTGTTCTTTGCCCTCTGCCTACATTAACTCTCCCCAACTTGCTGGTCCTCTCCTCACATCTTTTGGCTTTTATGGGTGTTTTCAGACGTGACATCCCGGCCTGTGGTCACACTTACCCCAATGTGACCACGGATCAGGGTGTTGCATCTGATCTGGCCCCACCAGATGTTCCCCATGGGCCAGGGCAAATGTTACCCCAGACCATGGTAGGGGTACCACAGGATGTGTGCTGGACTCCCGGCCAGCGCACATCCCGTGGTAAGCCCTGCCACGGTCTGGGGTAGGTGCCCCAGACCGTGGTAGAGTGGGCCATCACGTCTGACCCTGGCCTGTGGCTGGAGCAGTTCCAGGTGGGCGTGGCGGTCTCATGGGTCGCTGTACCTGCTGGTCGGGGAGGAGGCAGGGCCGTGCTGAGGAGCACAGGGGGCAGGGCTATGTGGGCCTACGTCCGCACGTCTCCCACTCTCAGCCCTCACCCTGGGGTGGGTTTAGGCGTGGCGGATGAGAAGCCCATCACGTCTGAAAATACCCTATATCTTCTCATCTTGCAAGGAGCAGTATCTCATTTGAGGTGAAGGGCTCTTTAGTGGGGCACATAGTCCTATGTCCCCTACTTAAGATGGTATTTCCCAGCTATCCCAGATAGGCCTTTGAGCAAATCCATTGGTGAGGATCCTACAATTGACCATGGCAATTTGTTCCATCAGCCAAAGTATTCCCAGTTATAAAGCTTTCCTAATATATTAGATAAACTTTCAGCCGCTGTTTTTACACCAGTCTCTATTTATTCTGTTGTACGGAGGATTGAGGGAGAGGGTGGATGGGCCCAGGTCAAATGCTGGACCAGGCCCCAGCTCCAAATGTAGGGATCCAGACTTGAATCTTTCTAGCTATAATGAAGACAGAGAGAAGGGCATTTTAGGATGGTTGTGAGAGCCAAAGCTGTATCCATAAAGGGTATATGTGTTGGGGGAATTGCTAATGTAATTCTGTCTCTTTTACAGAATTTCCCTTTCTGTGTGATGTCTGTGAATATCACTCGCATTGTGATCCAGGTCCTGAGGGAAGAACGTCTTTCAAGGTGAGTTTGCATGTTTTTTATATGTGCCCTGAAAACATGGACTTAGTTTGGATTTTACATTTTGTTTGGTGAGATCTTATGTGAGGGTATTGTGGGAGAATGAATGCGCACACACATGATTATGTGTTAGCCAGTGCCGAATTTTAGCACCTAGAATGTAAAGTGCAACTGCTTTATCCTGTATCTGAAATGCTGCAGCTCCTGCACTACTGAAAGTTAAGCTTTTCTGATGGACAGGGTGAGGTTGGGTGGGGGCAGGGGTGGGTGGGTAAGTCCCTCCAAACCATAGTGAAACTCTGCCTATGTAAAAAAGCTGTAAGTAGAGACACCATACTACAAGTGGGAAACCTTTTCCCTCCCAGGGGCCATTTTGAAAATTTAGGCAAGCTCTGAGGGCTGCATAGAATTTGGGGGCAGGAGTCCTTAAGGGTTATGCTTAGGTGGGTCCAGCTCATGGATGTGTGCCATGGAACCGTCCCCTATTTTTATGTGCATGCCCTTGTCTCTGTTCTGTTGCCCTGAACTCAGTCTTTCAGCACTTGGGGGAAGGAACTGGATCCTGGAACTATATCTAGGAACTAGAAAGGGGTCAAATAAAAATTATCCATGGGCTGCATTTGGCCCCCAGGTTTGAAGGGTCCCCACCCCTACCATACGGTCCCATTATACTACTCGATATAACTGGAGTTGTATTATATAGACATGTGCTATAGGATTGGAGGCATGTTTGAAACTTGGGTATGGTTGGTTGCTTTGAGATTTGTTGTCCAGCCTGGACTTGGGCAGGAGTAGACCCTGGGTGCATGGTCCAGGTTATGAACATGGGTAAGCCTGTTTGTACTGGATGTGAGTCCCAGAGTCTGGCATGAGTACAGAGTATGGGTCTGGATGTGTGTCCTAGTCTGAAGTTTAAATATTTTGCTACAACGAATGAAAGTTTCCTACCTGAGTCATCAGATTCAGTCTTATTATTATTATTATTATTATTAACAAACATTTATATAGCGCCAGCAGTGTACCTGGCACTTTACAAAGTAATAAAACAGACACGGTCCCTGCCCCTAGGGCTTACAATCTGAGAGACAGGAGCTGGGG
>QEPC01006625.1:1242620-1279250 GCA_003113815.1 Sphenodon punctatus | reverse complement strand
CCCCTCGCCTTCTTCCCCCCGGTCTCCCTTGAGGAGGTCTCCACTCTGCTCAAACCCCTCCACCTGCCCTCTTGACCCAATCCCCTCCCGCCTCCTGACCTCTATTGCTCTTACTGTTGCCCCCCCACCCCCTTCTACATGTCATTAATCTCTCCCTCTCCACTGGCTCCTTCCCCTCCTTCAAGCATGCCACTGTTTCTCCCATCCTCAAAAAGCCCACCCTGGACCCATCCGACCCCTCTATAGTTACCGGCTGGTCTCCCTCCTTCCCTTTGCCTCTAAGCTTCTGGAACGTGTTGTCTACTCCCGCTGCCTCGACCTCCTCTCTGCCTATTCCTCCCTGGACCCTCTCCCATCTGGCTTCCGCCCCCTTCACTGCACGGAAACTGCCCTTGCCAAGATCATCAATGATCTACTTGTCGCCAAATCTAAGTGCCTCTACTCCATTCTTGTCCTCCTTGACCTCTCTGCTGCCTTCGTCGACCGCTCACTCCTACTGGACTCACTTCGCTTCTTGGGCTTCTGTGGCTCTGTCCTTGACTGGTTCTCCTCCTACCTCTCTGACCGCTCCTTTAATGTATCTCTTCCCAATTCCAGCTCCTCCCTCCCCCTTTCAGTTGGGGTTCCCCAAGACTCTGTCCTTGGCCCTCTCCTCTTCTCTATCTACACCCTTTCCCTTGGCAAACTCATTGCCTCCCACGGCTTCCGATATCATCTCTATGCTGACGACACCCAGCTCTACCTCTCTACCCCCTCTCTCTCCCCTTCTGTCCACTCACACCTCATCAACTGTCTCGCTGACCTCTCCGCCTGGATGTCCCAACGCCAGCTCAAGCTCAACATGGCCAAGACTGAACTCCTTATTTTTCCTTCCTCCTCTTCCTCTCCCGCTTCCCTGTCCATCTGCATCGATGGAGCCACCATCCATCCTGTTCCCCAAGCCTGTAGCTTGGGCTTCATCTTTGACACTCCTCTTTCCTTTAAGCCTTACATTGACTCTGTTGCCTTGTTCATGCCATGGTCATTTCTCGCCTCGACTACGGCAACCTTCTCCTCACCGGCCTACCTCGCTCTCACCTGCCCCCCCTTATCACCATCCAAAACTCCACTGCCAAGGTCATCCACTCAGCCCGCCGCTTTGACCACGTACAGCCTCTCCTCTCCCCACTGGCTCCCCCTTCCCGAACGCATCCGGTTTAAACTCCTGGTATTCACCAATAAAACACTTCACAGCCAAGCTCCCCCCTATCGCTCAGCCCTAATCTCCTTACGCACTCCTGCACGCACCCTCTGCTCCTCCTCTGTCCCCTCCCTCAATCTCCCCTCCCTCCAATGCTCCCCTAACCACCTTCGTCCCTTCTCCCTCGCTGCCCCCCATGCCTGGAACTCCCTCTCTACCCACATCCGCCTCGCCTCCTCCCTCCGCACCTTCAAATCCCTCCTCTAGACCCACTTCTTCCGTGCTGCCTTTCCCAATGCCTGCTAGTTGTTTTTCCCCATATACTTACGGTCTGCCCTCCTTTGCAGACTCCTGCCTAACTGTAACCAAGCCAAGCACACGCACCTGGGACTTCGCAGCCGCTTGCATGTTTGTTTACTTCTCCCTTGTCTTCCCTTTGTCACCCCTTCTTGTCTTTTTAGATTGTAAGCTGTAGGTAGGGACCACGTCTTTATTTTTGTTTTGTAAAGCACCAGGTACATGGCTGGTGCTGTGCTATACTACTACTACTACTACTACTAATACTTTGGATGATACAGATATCTTTGCCATGTGGGTTTCTTGAATTACTTCTCTGTAGCTCAGGCCTCTCTGCTTCCTTGGATTTACTAGACAAGGCTGAGAGAGCTACGGCTCGGAGACTAGGAAGGAAGATGAAGTGGAAAAGACTTCTATCTTTGTCTCTTTCAGAGAGTGTAACCGCAGACAACAGGTCATAGCTGTACTGAATGATTTGTACATAGCTGTATTTCTGCGCCTCTACAACATCTGGAAAACACAGAAGAAAACCATTTCTGACTCTGGGTTTGTCCTAAAAGGTATGTTTCTGTATCCTTTCTCACTTTGAGAAAAATCCCACTATCGCGCTGATTTCCTCCTTCTGCTATCTCCTTCACTAGACAGCAGTATTATGCCTCCCACATTGAGTCCTGCTCCCGGGACCCTCGCCGCCTCTTTTCCACCTTTGACTCCCTTCTCAATCCCCCCGTCCTCCTCCTCCCTCTTCTCTCTCCGCTCAGGATCTTGCTCTCTTTTTCACCACTAAGATTGACAAGATCTGCCTGGAAATTGCTTCCAAGTCCTCTCCCCCTACTACTCCACCCTCCCTCCTCCCCCAAGCTCTCTCCTGTCCTCCTTCCATCCCGCCTTTCTTGAGGAAATCTCCTCCCTGCTCTCCTCCTCCAACCCCTCCACTTGCCCCCTGGACCCCATTCCTTCCCGCCTCCTGACCTCCATTGCCTCTACCGTCGCGCCTCCCTTCCTGCACATCATCAACCTCTCCCTCTCTACTGGCTCCTTCCCCTCTGCCTTTAAACACACCACTGGCTCCCACATCCTCAAAAAGTTCACTCTGGATCCCTCTGAACCCTCTAATTACTGTCCTGTCTCACTTCTCCCTTTTGCCTCCAAGCTCCTTGAATGGGTTGTTTACTCCCATTGCCCCGACCTCCTCTCTGCCAACTCCTCCCTTGATTCCCTCCAATCTGGCTTCTGCCCCATTCACTCCACTGAAACCGCTCTTGCTAAGATCACCAATGATCTTGTGGCTAAATCCAACCACCTTTACTCTATTCTTGTCCTCCTTGATCTCTCTGCTGCCTTCGACACTGTTGACCACTCCCTCTTGCTTGAATCGCTCCACTCCCTTGGATTCTGGGACTCTGTCCTCAACTAGTTCTCCTCCTACCTCTCTGGCTGCTCCTTCAATGTTTCTCTTCCTAACTCCTCCCCCTCCTCCTCGGTCGGGGTTCCCCAAGGCTCTGTCCTTGGCCCTCTCCTCTATTTACACCCAATCCCTAGGCAAACTCATTGCCTCCCACGGTTTCCAATGCCACCTATATGCTGACGACACTCAACTCTCTCTCTCCACTCCTTCCCTCTCCCCTTCTGTTCAAGCTCGTCTCACCAACTGTCTTTCTGATATCTCCGCCTGGATGTCTCAACGTCAACTCAAACTGAACATGGCAAAAACTGATCTTGATCTTCCCTCCCAATCCTTCCTCTCCCTCTACCCTGTCAATTACCATTGATGGGGTTTCCATCCTCCCTGTCCCCCAAGCCCGCAGCTTGGGCTTCATCTTCAACTTGCACCTTACCTTCAAACCCTGTATTGACTCCGTTGCCAAATCCTGCCGCTTCTCCCTCCACAACATTGCCAAGATCCACCCTTTTCTGTCTGGCTCCTCTGCCAAAACTCTCATTCATTCCCTAGTCATCTCACGCCTCGACTATTGTAACCTCCTCCTTGCTGGCCTTTCCCACTCACCGTTCTTCCCTTATCCCTTCAAAACTCTGCTGCCAGGATCATCCACCTAGCCCATCACTTTGACCATGTGCAGCCTCTCCTCTCCTCTCACCACTGGTTCCCTCTTCCTGAGCGCATTCTGCACAAGCTCCTTGTATTCACCTACAAAGCCCTTCACAACCTCACTCCCCCCTACCTCTCTGCTCTGATCTCCCTCCGAACCCCTACTCGAGCACTCCGCTCCTCCTCCATCCCCTCCCTCACCCTCCTACGCCTCCCCTGCTCCCCCAACCGCCTTTGTCCCTTCTCCCTCGCACACCTAGAACTCCCTCCCTGCCCTCATCTGCCTGGCCCCCACTCTCCACACCTTCAAGTCCCTCCTCAAAACCCACCTCTTCCGCTCCGCCCTTCCTAACTCCTGCTAACCATTCCCACCCAGGATTATCCCTCACCTGCTATCTGTAAACTCCCAGCTTACTGCAATCAAGCCAAGAACGTGTACCTGAGCTCTCGCATCCCTTGTCTCTTCCCCCCCCCCCTGTCTTTAGATTGTAAGGTCTCGGGCAGGGACCGTGTCTATCGTATCCTTTGTAAAGCACCAGGTACATTGCTTGCGCTATATAAATGCTCGTAATAATAAATAATAATTATAATAATTAATAATTAAAAAAACTAACTTGGAAGGAGACAGAATAAATGTTGTATGTTACAAGTCTAGTTATGACCAAACTAATTAGTCCAGCCATGCAGATGAATTGTTATTACCAGCATCATTGGCTTCTTGAAGAGCAACTGTTCATTTGATGTTAAAATCCAGCAGTCTCCAATAACTCTTAAATCAAGGTCATTTGGCTTTAAAAGTTAATATATAATATAACCGGAATTTTAATAACTATGGGGGTTTGTCTCTAGCTACACTAAAACACATCTGCTCCTATATTATGGTGGCATGGTTATAAGACTTTAGTTAAGATTACAGCAAAACTTTTAATTGAAAGGATGGGCAGAATACTTACTATGCTTTTATACTTTTCTTGACTCGTCATTTTTATTGCTGTGCTAAAACTAACAAGTCAGGGAAATATACTCAGAAAGTCGGGGGGGAGGGGGCGACTACTTTCTTCCTTTTTCTGAATGTTTCCCAAATCTTTTCACTTTAAAAATAATAGCACGAACACCATGACACGCTGTGCTACATTTTTTTCAACTAGCAAAAGTTGAAAAATAGTCATAAATAGCACGTTTCATGGGCTCTGTGCCAAGCTTGTAAGAAGGGCTCTTTGCAAGTGGGAATGACCTACTAGAGGCCTTAACACAGACCTTGACCCTTCATTATCTTGCAGTCTCATCCCAGGCTCCCATTGCTGTCTATCTTCTCTGTTATCCCCCTGTGATTATCTCCACACCTCACTGCTGCTGCTGCCACCTCAAATCCTGCTCTTCTGTGGCAGTGCCTAGCTCAACAACAGGAATTCTGATTGGTGGAGCCAGTCAGAATTCCTGTTGCTGGAAATGGCAGAGTTGCCACCATTTTCGACTCTCCCACTCAGCTAGCTGAGGGAGCGAAGCTTAGGGGATTTG
The DNA here is from genome assembly GCA_003113815.1 of Sphenodon punctatus. NCBI lineage: Eukaryota > Metazoa > Chordata > Lepidosauria > Sphenodontia > Sphenodontidae > Sphenodon > Sphenodon punctatus. Next base: position 1,274,205 of record QEPC01006625.1, on the reverse strand, counting down.
GTGCTGCTGCAGCAGCAGCCACAAATTTAAGAAGTTGTCTCCCTTGATGGGACAGCTACCCAAATCTCCTTTCATTATACCACTGTTCCATGCTGCTGTTTCTCTGCCTTCCCCTGTAGTTCATAGCTCTGGTACCTACCTGCTCCCTTTCTATGGCTCTTCTTGCAGCCCAGGGAGCCTGATCAATACAAGCAGAGTGAGAGTCCCCCCTCCCTCTGCCATCCTTCTCTTCCCTTCAGAAATAGGTCTTTCCAACAGTTAGAATCAGATGATTGTATGCCACTTGACTTGAGGGTGAGACCCCAAACAGAGCTTGACCCCTCTCTTTCTGTTGAAAAACTCTTCATGTTAAGGTGAAAAGTGCAATGGAAAAAGACAGAGATGAGATGATGAACAAAGAGCCAAATTTATTAAGGTAAGTAATGAAATAAATGCATGAGAAACAAGAAGGCTGTGTCTGGGATTACCTCTGCACCCACCAAGGAAATAGGAAAGAGAGTGAGTGCTGACATTAAAGGATCTGTTTATTTCTACTATAAGACACAATGGGAATATTATATTCTTTAAGAGCACCTCGCATGCTTTGCAGCCACAATTTCCAACCCTTCACAAACATGTTGATGCTTCTTCCTGACTGAACTATTTTTATAAAGAACACTAAGCAAAACATCAGGTTAAAGCTTTAAAATAGTCTTACTCCAAAAAACAGATGCTAGTCAGACTGCCTCTCCCTATTCTACCCCAAATGCCATGCCTTTTCACTGCATGTTGATACTAGAAATTTCCTCTTTTCAGAACTGGAGGCGTTTGCCAAAAGGAACCCAAAGCAGCTGCTGAAATATTTGGAGATGTACATGAGTGGGAGTGCTGTTTCGGCGGTGGATGATGGATGTCAGCATGCCCCTGTCTCTTCTGACATGCGCAATTCCATTCTCAATCCTGCCATAGTCGGCAGCAATGCCAACAAAGAGTTAAACTTTGTGGGAGTTTGTGATCTGCTGGCAGAGATGGAGAGAGACAGCTAAACTGAAACAAAAGCAGTGCAGAAATATGGGAAGATCGATGTCCTGCGAAGATGCATAAGCCAATTGGCATGAATTGCTAGAGGCTTCTAGGTCACTGCAGGACTGCTCATAAGTCTGAAGGGCTGAGGTTTTTTGAAATATTGCTGAAATAAAATGCAGGGCTTCCCTCCAGGTCGGAGCTGGTAGGTGAGGTGTAGTGAGAAACCCAGGGGAAATGGGTGGAGTCTGGGACCAAGAGCAGATTGCTTTATTGTAGATGCTGAACTCGACCGAAGCAAATGGTCACGCAGTTAGTGACAGCTTTTGCACTGAAACTGAGCCATTTTGCAGTGCAAGTCTGAATGGAATTGGAAGCCCTTACACATGCTGAAACTTTTAAAAAACTGCTCCAATTCTTAAGGTTAATGTAATGGGGTTTCAGTTAGTTAAAGCTGTTAAAAAAACACATTATGCTGTACATTGCTGAATCTGAGGTGACACTAACCTTGCTTGCTGCAGTAGAAGCAAGTTGCAGATCTGAATCTTTTTCAGCTAGAATTCTATGAGGGAAAATGAGCAAGCATGTACAAGATGTAACGCTGGGAAAATATTTACTACATTCCAGTAACTGGAGTTTACAGAACCACATGCTCCGCTGTTGTATGCCTGCTGAGTATGTGGCTCTTTGTTTGTATGGGATAGTCAACACTAACCACTAGACACTGACTGGGTTTGGGATCCCTACTCCACTAGACATTGACTGGGTTTGGGATCCCTACTGCATGTGCCACTGAGACATTTTCTTGTGGTGTGCTGTCTGATGCATAAGCTGTATGTAAAATTCCATCCACCAGCTGGTTCGGGTTTTCCTATTAAAGTTATTGCCATTCTTGCAACTCCCCAAAATGTATATTTATCTTGTTCAACAATAATTAAAAATTACACATAAACCAGTAAAGATGGATTTCAACAAGGAAATAGTTTGATTTAAATTATTTTTTAATTTTAACACAATCCTGAACTACTTCAGCAATCAGTAGATTCTTGCTGTGAAGTTTATCTAATGGCTTGTCCACATGGTATAATTAAAAAATTAGTCCTGGTTTAGTTAAAGGTGTGAATTTAATAGCTCTGTGAAAGCCCCTACTCTTCTCATGGGTTCAGAACAATATTTCCACAGTTTTAACATTTTTTAAAAAAATAGGCAAACTTTAAACGACTGCGACTTTATACTCCAGATAGAATCTGGAGTTTTCCATTATGAGCTGCAATCCTGAAACCTATCGACTACTTCCAAGTAATCTCAGTGTAGTTAATAGAACTACTCCAGAGTAAGTGGTTTCAGGATTGCAGCCATTATTGTTTGACTGGATCAAAGGGCCTAAACAAGTGGATGGCTCATTGGGAGTACTTGATTCTTCCCCTAACAAAGCCAATTTGTATAGGATGGCGTTTGTTATTTATGGTTAAAGTGAAACCATCTTTTCTGTTTAAACAGCAAGTTTTCTCGAGTTCTAAAATCCACATGCAGGCCCCAGTTAACTTGAAAATTCCTTTGCTGCCTGAAGAGTCAGGGTAGTATTAGTGGCTCAAATTTTGAGCCAAGGGAATCCAGAGATATACTTCCTTGGAAAAAAGACCAGTGTGTCACTTTCTTTTAATTTCTGCACCAAACGTGAGTTCAAATTAAAATGAATTAGCACCAAAACATCTAAATGTTGGATTCGTATATGGAAGGGAAATTCCAGAATAAAAATGTTCACCTCTTAATTGAAACATTTTAATTCTGGGCACTTCTTGAAGTGTGAATGTTCTTAAGAACGTAATGTCATACTGGGTCAGACCAATGGTCCATCAAGCCCAGCCTTCTGTCTTATGGCCAGCTTTGGTGGCTTCAAGAAATGCACAACAGGTCATAATGGAGTGCTCCATTTCCTGTTGTTCACTCCCCTTCCCTTACAGTCAGTTAAGACCATCTTAACTAATAACCACTTATGGATCTAGTCTCTAAGATTTTATCCAGTCCTTTTGAATCCAGCTATGCTGTTGGCCTTCACAACGTCCTCTAATATTGAGTTCCACAAGTTAATTGTACATTAAGTGGAAAAGTACCTCCATTTGTTTGTTTTAAACCTGTTGCCAGGTAATTCATTGGGTGTCTCTTAGTTTTATTATTTTGAGAGAGGTTAAACAACAGCTCTCTATTTACTTGATCCACACCACTCAAGATTTTGTAGACTTCTATCCCCTTCTGCCCCCTCAGTCATTTCTTCTCTAAACTGAAGAGTTCCAACCTAGTGAACCCTTTCATATCCAAATAAATAAATAATGTCCTCTGCTACAAGCCTCATTCCTCAGTTGACTACACCTGCTGCAATGCTCTTCTGAAGCTGACATCTCATCAGGTGCCAGTAGACACAAATGGAAACTACTCTGATGGACATTTTATCAACGTTTTGTTTCCTGAAGGACAACTTTAGCAAAAGTGATATTTTTCCATGGAGACTTTGTGAAATTGCATCTTTTGTTGGGAACACATTTCTCCAGAAATCCCTCGTCTCCCATTGTCTCACCTTATGTAGGGAAGAGAATGCATTGGTTGCTGGCTGGGGAACCTGAGACAGCCCAGGAGAGGGAGCTCACTGGAGAGCACCAAGAATAATCAAAGGGTGAAATCAAATGAAACAATAGCCTGCTGGAGTCCATGCTCGGTCTCAGCAGCCCCCACTTACATGTTTAGTGCATGCAGCTTAATAAATGGGCAGCCCCCGGCATGTAAGTTGTATGTCCATGCAGCCCTCGCACACCGGGTTAGTGTATCAAACCTAATACACAGGCAGCCGTTTTTCCCCACTGTAGCCCGACCACCAACCCTACCGTCTCAGGATCCTGCCCATTCCCATGACTCAGATGTGGCGAACCATGGGAAGAAGAATCCACCCCAGCTGTTTCTGCCGGGCTATCACCCAGAGAGGCATCCCAGCCTCTGCTATCCCCACCCACCCACGGAGGTCTGTACCTGTATTTGCACCTGCCAGAAGTTGGTAACTGGAAATAATGTTTTGCTATGCACAGGACACTGATTTTATTTTGCATGCTAATTTATAGTTGCATACTTTGAGTGCCGATACTGAACACTGAAAGCAAAAGTAAAAATTCAAAGCAATCAGTCCTTGTATGCTGTCAGCCCAGTTTTGTGCATCCATGGCTAGCAGCGGCATTTTCTCCTCATATTTCTGCATCCTCCTCCTGCTGGGTAGTTCTACCGTTGGCCGCTAGGAGGCAGATGATCTAATTTTTGTCTGCGCCTGCGTCCACGGAGCTACCCGGCTCTTCGCCAGTCCGTCGTCTGCCTTGAGGCCGTTAGGACGTGCATCGGTTCCAGGAACCTAGGAAAGACAGTAGGAGAGTGTTAGGCACTATTTTTTGGCGGGGCACTTGGGGTTAGCGATCCCGGACGCCGTCTCGGGTATCGCTCGGCCAGGCCGCAAACAAATTGGAATTTAAAAAAAAAAAAAAAAGAAAAACCCCGCCGGCTCCCTCGCAGTTCGCCGGGGAGCAGGGGACGCCGCATATCTCCTTCCCGCTTAGCGGGAAGCCATCCAGCAAGCGGCGATCCCCCCGTCTTGTCGGATCAGGGACAGCACTGCTGGGCCCTCCCGACTGAAGAGCCCCTCTATTTCGAAATAAATTCAAATTAATTTGAGGATGAGCTCTATTGAAGGGCAAACAGCCCCCCCTCCCACCCCCGCTGGCGGGTCGGAGTCTCGGTCCCCGCAAGAGGGCTCTCAGGCCCCTCAGGATCCCTCGATGGCTTCCTTAGCCAACACTATGGGGGAAATTTTATCCTCCCTGAAGGCCCTCACCCAGGCCCAACATAAAAAAGGCGGGAAAAGAAAGCGAGCTTCCCCCGAGCCTGGGCCTCAAAAGAAACGCTCGAGGGCGGGAAAGTCCTCAGGGACTAGCAGGAAGGCAAAAGCTCCACTAGGGGGAGCTAGGGGACAGAGTTTCTCTTCTCCTCAGGACTCTGAGGTGGAGGAACAGAGGGGGGAAAATGAACAGGCCTGCTCCTCTCATTCACAGGCCCTGTATAGCTCACCATCTGACTCTTCCCAGGGGGAGTCTGATATGGAAGAAGGGGAATGGGTAGAGCCTACCCCGGACCCCAAGGATAGGGAGCGTCAATTTCCGGCCCACTATAGAGAGGAGCTGCTCTCTCAAGTAATTAAAAAGCTCCAACTTACAGAAAAGTATCCAAAGGGGGACTCTTCCGAATCACAGGAGGAGGAAGAGACTAGGGAGTACATGCCTTCTGTGCATGGTAAGGATCAGGGTCTGCCCCTCGACAAGGCTTTCGAGAGAATTGTCTTGGAGGAGTGGAAGCACCCCGATAAGGCTTTCAAGATGAATAGAACCCAGGAGGCCCTGTACTCTTTTTCTAGAAAAAAGGAGTCCTTGTTCAAGAGCCCAAAGATAGATGCAGCTGCTGCCTCACTAGCCCGGCAGACGGTTTTCCCAACAGAGGGTGACTGTCATCCTAAAGATCCTACAGATAGGGGGGTAGACTCAGCCCTAAGGAGGGCTGTGGAATCTACAGCGGCCTCCCTGAGAGTAAACATAGTGGCATCCTACGTTTCAAGGGCTCTCCTTGCATGGATGAAAGAGGCTCAGGACCCCGAGATTTCAGATAAAAGGTCACAAAAGCTATCTTCCCGCATCTGTATGGCCACCGCTTTTCTGGCGGATGCAACCACAGATGGCCTATCTTGGTCAGCCAGGGCTATGGCAAATGGGATAGCGGCCAGACGTAGGGTATGGCTCCGCTCTTGGCAGGGAGACACTACGGCCAAGAATCTTCTGACCTCTGCCCCTTACAAGGGTTCAAAACTCTTTGGGGTCTGCCTTGAAAAGGTCCTGGAGGAAGCTAATTCGAAAGATAAGCCCAAGACCCTCCAACAAATGATACCAAAAAGGGGATTTTTTAGAGGCCAGCCCTTTAGGTTTAGGGGTTTTGGCCCTAACAGGAGGGGGCATTTTCAAGGCCACAGGGAGTTTGCTACCAACTTCTCCTTTCGTGGGAGAGGCTTTAGGGGGGGCAGATTCGATAGACGCAGATCCAGGGGAGCCGGCCCCTCCCAGACCAGACAGGATTCCTGACTACTCCGCCCCAGGAGTGGGACGCAGACTACAGCAATACAAGACGGAGTGGCAAAACTCGGTCTCCGATGCTTGGGTAGTATCCTGCGTCGCAGATGGTTACCGCATAGAGGTAGAGCGCCCCCCAAGGCAAAGGTTCGTGACTTCCCCAACCTCCAAGAACCCAGAGAAGCATCTAGCACTGGTATCAGAGATACGCAGACTTCGGGAGATTCAGGCTATAGAGAGGGTTCCCAAGCAAGAGCGTTTCTTGGGCGTCTACTCCATCTTGTTCCTAGTGGAGAAGAAGCTCGGAAAATGGAGGGCCGTTCTCGACCTAAAAGGCCTGAACAAGGTGGTAAGGAAGAAAAGATTCAAAATGGAGACAGCCCTGTCAGTATGCCGGAACCTTCAGAAGGGCGACTGGATGGCTTCCCTGGACCTCAGGGAAGCTTATCTCCATGTCCCGATATGGAATCCACACAAAAGATGGCTCCGGTTCTCATACAACAGACATCACTGGCAGTTCAGGGCCCTCCCTTTCGGGCTCTCCTCGGCCCCCAGAACCTTTACAAAGATTTTGGCTCCATTGATTGCCAACCTCCGCAGCGAGGGCACTCATATCTATGCCTACCTGGACGACATACTGATCAGGGGCAGCTCCCCTTCGGTGGTGGAAATGCACCTGAACAAGACCATTGCATACCTGGAAAGACACGGCTTCATCATAAACAGGGAAAAGAGCCATCTCATCCCGAGCCGCCGTCTGGAGCATCTAGGTATCCTAATAGATACCTCCTCAGATCGAGCTTTCGTACCACCGGAGCGGAGAAAGAAAATCCAGAGCCTGATCACATTGCTCCAGCAGAACTCAAGGATGAGACTCAAAAGACTGGCGAGCCTGCTGGGTCTCCTAGTTTCTTGCATAGGGCAGGTGACTTGGGGTCGTTTCAACCTTCGCCCCTTGCAGAAGCAGCTAAGCACTATGCAGAGAGAACTCACTCTGGGGTTAAACCCATGGGTTCCCGTTCCACCAGGATTAAAACACTCAATGTCCTGGTGGTTAAACCCAGAAATCTTCCAGGCAGGAGTGCCTCTTTCAGAGCCAGACAGAACAGTGTTAACAACCGATGCCAGCCTCCAGGGGTGGGGAGGGCACTCGGGGATTCACTCAGCCCAGGGATTGTGGTCCAAGATGGACTCCAACAAGTCAATCAACTTCCTCGAGCTCAAGGCGATCCGCCTATCTCTGCGCCAACTTCTGCCAACGTTTCCTTCGAATCATCTGCTGATTTACACAGACAACATAACGGCGAAGGCGTATATAAATCGCCAAGGGGGATCGAGATCGAGGGAGTTACATCGGGAGTCAGTCAAGCTTTTCAGGTGGGCCCAATCACACCTATCTTCATTGAAGGCCTTGCACATCAAGGGTCTGGAAAACAAGAGAGCCGACTGGCTGAGCCGCCAGACTCTGGACCCCCACGAGTGGACCCTGGACAGATCTGTGTTCCAGCTGATAGTAGACTGGTTCGGTCTCCCCGTGATGGACCTGTTTGCTACAAGGGAAAACACTCAGGTCCCCAGATTCATGTCGCAGCGGTGGTGTCTGGAAGCAGAGGGCTTCGATGCGTTGAACCACCCCTGGCCCAAAGGCCTCTTGTACGCTTTTCCTCCAATTCCCTTGATCCAGAGAACCATAGCCAAGGCAATCAGGCAACAGGCTCATCTGCTGATAATCACCCCGTGGTGGCCCAGGAGACCGTGGTTCTCCGAACTTATAGAGCGCAGCCATTCACAATACCACAGGCTGCCACTGATCCCAACTCTGATCTCCCAAGGTCCAGTCTGCTCCGCAGAAATACAGACATTAAAGTTAACAGTGTGGAACTTGAACGGGCAGCACTGAGGAAGAAGGGATATTCAGAGGCAGTCCTGAATACTATCCAGCGTTCCAGAAAGGCGGCAACAAGAAGAAGTTATCAAGCAACCTGGAAAACGTTTGCTGCCTGGTCACTTCAACAAAATAGGGACCCTACCAGGGCAGGGGTAGTTCAAGTCTTGGAGTTCCTGCAGCTGGGTTTAGAAAAGGGTCTTAGGGCTAACACATTAGCCAGACAGGCAGCTGCCATCGATTCGGTCCTTAGGCCAGTATCAGGCAGGATAGTATCTTCACACAAGAATGTGCGTAGATTCCTTAGAGCAGCTAGGTTAATTTGTCCTCCTGTGGTACATAGAGTTCCTTCTTGGGACTTGAACTTAGTCCTAGAGGCCTTGACAAAACCTCCTTTTGAGCCTCTAAGACATATATCGTTATATTTATTAACACTAAAGGTGATTTTTCTCGTTGCAGTTACTTCAGCGAGACGGGTCTCCGAGCTGGGTGCGTTGTCCATGGAGGACAACTTTTGTATTTTCAAAAAGGATTCGGTCACTTTACGTCTGGATCAGGCCTTCCTCCCTAAAATTAATACCATGTTCCACAGGTCCCAGGAGGTTATTTTGCCTTCTTTCTGTCCAAATCCTGTCCACCCAAAAGAGCGGGCATGGCATACTTTGGACCTCAGGCGAGCCCTTAGAATCTATTTGGCTAGGACAAAAGGGTTCCGGCTTTCCACGGCCCTATTTGTCAACATTAGACCAGGTTACCAGGGGCGTAAAGCTTCAAAAACCCTGATCTCTAAGTGGTTGAAGCAGGGTATTGTTGAGGCCTATAAGGCAAAAGGGAAGATTCCTCCCCTCCAGATTTGGGCACATTCGGTGCGTAGCGCTGCCACCTCGTACGCTTTTAAAGCAAGAGCCTCTTACGAGGAAATCTGCAGGGCAGCTACTTGGTCCTCCATACACACGTTTGTGAGGCACTATAAAATAAATGTTTTTCAATCTGCAGAAGCTGCTTTCGGCAGAAGGGTGTTGCAAGCGGTACTGGAGTCCCCCAGTGCTGTTGGCTCCCACCCTTAAAGGTTTTCAGGAGTGCTTGGGTACGTCCCAGCAGGAGGAGGATGCAGAAATATGAGGAGAAAAGAGAATTGGTAGCCTACCTTAGGTGAATTCTTTTCTCTCATATTCTCTGCATACTCCTCCGCCCCTCCCTGCCAAACAGCACGAATTTAGTCAGGGGGCTGGGGGGACTGGTACCTTGCTCACTGGTTGTTAGGTGTTTTCTTTAGGAAGCTAGTTTATAGTAATAGGGTTGTTAACCATTATTGTTCTAGTGTTAGATATATATTAAGAGAAATTTACAGCTTGCGAACGGACTGGCGAAGAGCCGGGTAGCTCCGTGGACGCAGGCGCAGACAAAAATTAGATCATCTGCCTCCTACCAGCCAACGGTAGAACTACCCAGCAGGAGGAGTATGCAGAGAATATGAGAGAAAATAATTCACCTAAGGTAGGCTACCAATTCTCTTTTCCACGGCCCCCCTTCCCTGCCATTCCCAACCCAGATTCCCAAGGCATCTTATTGCTATGCCATACTACTACTGACAGCCCCCTTACCTGCAATTAAACTCTCCTTAATTGCTAGGTGATCCATCAGGCATCTATCCAAACTTGGGAATCCTTCCTCCACAAAGGGGAGACAAATACAAATACCACAGTATCTCCCAAGTATCACTTGGCAATTAAGGAGAGCTTACCCCTTAGTAGCTAATTCATTACGTCTTAAAAAGGCCATCAGCCATCCTCCCTTGGTTGCTTTTCACCAGCCTTCAAATCTTTGTAAATTACTTGTCAGATCTGAACTAAAATAGCCGGTTAGCAACCCTGGATTACATCACTGTAAATTCAAACATTGCATCACCTGTATTCATCTGAAAGAAACAGCCACGTTCAAAAGCGGAACTGGTAGGACCTATTACATCAAACAGAACATTACCTGCAAGTCTAGCAATGTAATACATATGATAGAATGCAAACGCTCTGGAAGCCACATGCAGTATGTTGGGAAAATAACTACGGACCTCCGTACCTGGTTTCGAAACCACAAATCAGCATTTGTGACAAAGAAGTTGGAAAAACCTGTTGCAAGACACTTTAACTCAGCAGATCACACTCTCTCTGACTTAGAAATCTTTCCAATAGAAAAGCCATCCAACCCTGGGTTGCTAGAAGCTAGAGAAAACTTCTGAATTTACAGGCTTGACACCCTAACACCCAATGGTCTCAACTTAAAGGATAATATCTTTTCTTGTATTGTTGATAGCATTCTGGCAACCACATATGAGATGTCACCTACCTGAGAAAACTCTCCATCAGTGTTCTTAGAACTGTCACCTTGGCTTACAATACCTCATTTAAAAATCAACTGTGTTACTGATGAAGGCAGAAGCTGAATTCACAGAGAGCAGAGTCTGACATCAGCCGCTACCAGATTTGGCCATAGTAGATGGCACAGCCACTTTTGTGCTAAGAGCTGAGCTGGCCTATTTGTGGAAATGCCTTTATAAAAGAAATATCAAAAATATTGCAAAAGGCAGATATTAGTGGGACAGTGGAATGCCAGTTTCCTGGTGGGGAAAGGCATACTAAAACAATTGGGAAGCAGTTATGTGAGGAGCTTACTATTTCTCTCATAGGACTCCTCTCCTAAGTAACTATCCATCAGCTACCCCGAGCATAAGGTTCATAAAGGTCACACTTGGAGGACAGAGGCCTGTATCCTGGAAACTGGTGGCAGAAGAGAACCAAATGAACATGATCTCCTAGTAGGATGCTGGTACAAAATGATTGACATCTTTTGCTGTGTAAGTGGGAAGAGTCCTCCATGGGCCTGAATTTGCAAGCCTGAAAAAAGTCCAGCCTGGCTTGAGCCCAAGATGCATTTTTGAGATTAGTACAAACCCAGCCTGACCCAAATGCTGTAATGTTCTCATTGCCCAAGTCCAATACTTATATGGCTATAATTTGTAACCAAACCTGGCCCGACCTATTTTATATCTTGAATATCAGGCCCAGCCTGTTAATTTTAATCATGAGTCTTTCTGAGCCCTGTTCAGGGTTGGACCCAAGCCAACCAACCTGACAGGGAGATGGTATTAACCTCATAACTTCCAACTCCCAATTTAGGAGGGACAGTTCATCTCTGGTTGATAAATCCCATTGTTCTTCTTTCAGGAGACACAAAAACAGATATTCAAGCACCAGGGACCTCTTTTCCTGATTGCTTCACAGGAAAAACACTTGTGAGGACAATGGAAAGATAACGGAATGACAAGGAACTATGGAATGATCAGCAGGGGAGCTTCTGTCCCTCTTTATGCACTTGGAATGTTGGGAAGGGTGTGTGAGTTTGTATGTACACGTGTACAAGTGCATGAGGGTGGAGCTTGTACCTGTTTGGCCACTCAAAATGTTGACAGGAGTGAAATCCTTACTAGGAACTGTATCCAGTACTGGCATCTACATTTCAAAAGGAATGCTGAAGAAAAGGATGAAAAATCAATGATTTGATTTTTTTGAGAAACTGCTTGAGTTTTGACTCAAGGACCTCCTTTTTTGACTCAAGGAGCTCAATCTATTCAGTTTATCAAACAGAAGTCTGGGAGACTTGATCATGGTGTGTTAATACTACAAGGAAGGAAAACAGGCTACTAGAAGACTTTCATCTAAGAAGCAAAGTCCTAACATCTAATGACTAGAAGTTTTAATTAGATAAAAATCAAGTTTGGAAATGAGAGGTAACTTCTTAACAGTGAGTATAATTGGACCACATTAACATAGGATGTGGTAAATTAATTTCACATCATAATAAAGATTTTAAATTGAAGTTGGATGTCTTTCTGAAAGATATAAGGCTGTGATGAAGAGACATGATGCAGAAGAAAACACTTGGGGCAAAGGGGACAAAGGTGGCTTTATGCCACATTGCACCCTTCTCATTCCAGATTATGTCAAGGGCCAAAATAAATTCAAGCAGCTGCCAGCAGCATGAATTTAGAGCAGCCTATCCTGGGGTACATATGGGCTAGCTCACGGGCCCCATAGTGCCATGCTCAGAGCTGATAGAATATTTAGAGACTAATGTTTCCAACCTCCTGAGCAGCCCTATCCTCAAATTGTTCTGCTTGGCATGAAACTTGATTGAAGTTTGCAGCAGTAGAGTGCTCTGAAGATCAGAGCCGAAGGTTTTAATGAGCATGCTTGAGCTGCAGTTTTTCTGAATCTTATAACTTGGCCCAGTTGGAGTGAATTGTCATGGGGGATTGTAAAAATAATGTTTCTGATGCAAAAGTGGCCCTGAAAAAAGTAGATAAACTCTTAATGAGGTATTTGTAATTGAGAAATATTGTCACAGGTAATTATGATACTGGCTAGAATGGCCTTTTCATATGTGCTAGCAGATTGAATCACCTTGCTAGAATTATGGATGGCTGCAGCCAGAGCTGTAATTATAAGGGCTAAATAACTTTGAAACTTCTTGTAACACCAGTAGCCCTTTAGTCTTTTTGAAGTTCCTCTTCCTTTTCTTTTTCCCAAGTGGAGGAAAGGGTCAGAAAATCCTCTGCCCTGTCTTTTGCATCTGAATATTTTTCTGCCCAGAGGAATTGTCCTCATGTGCCCCCACCACTCTGTTGCACTGGAATTTAGGGAGGTCATCATGCTCAGTAAACAGTAGAACTTTTCTGTGCACGCTTTCTCAAGTATACGACATATTTGATTCTCCCTTGTCTTCCGCCTTGTTACAAGAACTGCAGGATCACCACCTTGGTCTTGTATTTTCTTTTTTTAGCTTAAAAAGTTGTGACACACAATGACATGAGAACCTCAGCGTTCATTTTAAAAAGTAAAATTATTTTCTACCCTTCAAGTTTAGAGAGAAGATTGAAATCATGATGGCAGTGTACTTTAAAGACTAACATACAATAAAGCACTTTTAAAAAAGATGACTTTAGAAATCTGAAGTCTTTTAAGCCAAATTCATAATTTTGGGGAGTGTGACTCATGATTTTTTTAATGTAATTTTTTCTAGACCTGAAATTATTTCTCTTCAAAAGAAAGAGGGATTGGTCTGAACAATTTTTTTTTGTCTCATGGACTAATCTGTTGAGAAAAAAATGGCAGGGCCGGCTCGAGGCATGTGCCACCAGTGCCCAGGCACATGGCCCCGTGGGCGGAGGGGCCCTGCACCACCGCGGGCTAGAGACTGACAGACGCTGCCGGTTTTTGGTTTTTTCCCCACCAGGCGTCTCCAAGTCAGTCCTTATGGGGGGAGGGGGCGTAAACTTCCTGGGGATCCCTGGCCAGTTATACGCTGCGGAGCTGAGCTGACACAGTCAAGTTGCGGGTAAGTAACCAGCCGTCCCTCATCCCCTGAAAATCTCCCCCCCCCCCCCATTCTAGCGAGGGCCGGCCGGCCTTTGGGGGCCCCGCAGCAAGGCTTGGCACATGACCTCTGAAACCCTTGGGCTGGTCCTGATTAAAATGGGACTATAAGGAAAGGCTCTTTGAACACCTAGTTCTATACCTTGTTTTGATGGAGCAGTTTAGTTGCAAGTTACATTTGAATTCTTCCTCCTACCTGACTTAGAAATATGACACGTTCCAAATTGTTTACATGGACTGCTAAATAGCAGAAGGATTTTGGATGCTTTCAGAAATCTTTTCCCTGACCTTTGTCCTGGCAGCTTCAAGAGCAAGCTGCTTGTGTGGAAACATTTCCTTCTGCAAGACTGAATAAAACATTCTTCATTTCCCAAATAGTTTGGGGGTGGGGGAGAAGGGGTGGGTCATAGAGCTTGTCTTTCTTTGATGCTGTAAAGAATCCTCCATTATTTGGTGGAATTCTTCCTGAGGCATCCCTGTTCCTAGTGTAAAAGAAGGGCTGGGGTAGCTACAGCGTATCAAAGTCTTTTAAGTTTGGGAGGAAAATCCTTCCCCTTTCCCCAGGGCTGGCTGCTCCTATCAGCGCCGTTTCCGAAGGGCGTCGCATCTGGAACAGCAGCCGCTGTGTTGTTGTCAGTGTCTTGGAGCTAATGCATATTGATGAGGGAGGTTGAGCAGCACACGGCTCTCTCTGCAGAGGGGGACGTAGGCGGCTGGGAACAGCCCTATCCCCACACAGGGAGGCAGCTGCTTGCTTGCTGATTCCGTTACATTTTCCTTTCCTTCGCCCAGGCCCGTTGAAGGGGATGCTGAGCTGGGAGTAGAGAGGCTGCATTGCCCCGGCTGCTCCCCGCTGGCTTCAGGCCATACTCAGGTGTGTATCTGGCTGTGTGGGTGTTAAGAGGAGGGGGGGTGGGGGGTGCTGTTCATCCGGCACAGCTTCCAGGCAGTCCTCTGCCTGCACAATGGGCCAGGCCAGCAGGATAAACTGGATTGCCACAAGCTGCCATTGACAACGCCCCCCCCCCCCGCATAGAGCCATTGTGCGGAAAAGAAGGGACTTGTGTGTGTGCGTGCGCGCGCGCGGTGTGAAGAGAAAGCGCGCGGGGGGAGGGATTCTGTCCATAGAGAAGGGGGATGAGGGAGTAGGGGTTGTGTATACTTTTGCGTGGGGTGCACGGGGAGAGGGTGTATGGCCCTAGGGAAGCGGGCTGAGTGGGGAATGGGATTGTAGAGTTGCAGGAGGCGCTGTAATGTATGTGAGGGAAATAAGGGGTGGGAAGAAGAGGGTTGTGGCCAAGGGAGGGCAGGCAGGTGTGAATCCCTGTTCTTGCCTAGACTGAGGTGCTGTGTGTGTGGGGTGGGGGGCAGGGATTGTGCTGGCTTCAGGAGGGTGGTTGTGCCCCTGGAGAAGAAGGGCTTGTGGAGGAACGGGAGGGGGGGGGTACATGACGTAAGGATGTGAAGCTGTGCATGTGTGAGTAAGAAGCAGGAGTTAAGTGTGTGGAGGGGGATGAGTGTTTGTGCTTGTATGGGTGGGTAGAGAGAGTTATTTTGGGGTGTGCAGAGATTGTGCAGCAGTGTGCGTAAAAAGGATCCAGATAGAGCGAGGTTGCCGTGTTGGCCCTAAATGACACGGAGACAAAGCGGTTCAAATAGTCTTTTATTGGACCAACAACAGTTGTTCCAATAAAAGATATAATTCATACCACTTTGTTTCTCTGTAAAAAGGATGGAAGGTGTATGTAGGAAGGGGGACTGAGTGCAGTAACGTGGTAATGATGGTGGTTTTGTTGCTATGATTCAATATTGGGGGGAGGGGGAAAACGATCTTCCTACCTGCCTATTGATGCCTGGTTCCCAAAACAAGGTGACCCTTCATGCATTGCTCTCCTGACAGCACCACTGGGAAGGATACTCCCTGAGGAGTAGTCTCTACTGTTTGCTATAGGGAGAGCAACATTAACAAAGACTCATTGATTCCTTGAGGATGGTGATACAGAGCAAGAGGCCTCTATCCAGGCCTTTCCCCATGCCTTGTTCTGACTCTCTCCTTTATAGTAATTGGGAAATTTCCTCTACACCTGCCTCCTTTCTGCATTGGGCTCCACAGGAGGGGGGAAAGGGGTTGATCTCCAGGTTTATTTTGAAGGGAGCTTGTTAGCTGTATTCTATCATGCAATTCCAGAGCTGGAAGTCACCAGCCATATAGGGAAGGGGCTAAGGGCCAACATTGTATTAGGCTGAATCCAGTGGAAAGAGCATCTGGTGTGAAAGAGTCTGTTCTGAATAAATGGGGGAGAAGCAGGTGAAATAGGGAGATAGAAGAAATGTATCCTGAGCTAAATGGGGGAAGAGTAGAAAGGATCTTGTGCTAAAGAGAAAGGCGAGGGAAACTGGTGTAATGTATAGAGAATTTTCTGGCTTCTGCTTTTCTCTGTGCTTCACCTTCAGCTGCTTATGTCATGTCATGCTTGGCAAAAGGGAACTTGAGGCTGCAGTATAAAAGGAGGCAATGCGTTGGCAGTGCTGTTCTCATACTGCTGCCTGCCTGGAAGCAAGTGTCCCTTTGGAACTGGAGATTGTTCTTGCTATTTAAGAGGGACCGTTAGGAAATAATAATAATAATAAAAGATATTTAGGGTGAAGGTGGTAGATGTAAAAATCAAGGGGTCCAGAAGATCAGTGGGGTGGGTGTTGGTGGTTTTGGAGTCTGTTATTTTGCACTGTAGCGGTGAATTCTTAAGTCTTTTTTCAGTAAAGCGGTGTATAAAAACTCATGGCTGGAATAGCAAGAAGGTATTGCTGCTGCAGACTAAGAGCGAGGCACTGATGGAAATGCACGGGGAGCTAGGACTGGAATAGTGGGGGTGATGTGATCCAAAATGTGGTTGTATTGGTAGAGCTGCGTGGGAGCATCTTGTGTAATAAATGTCGGCTTGAGTGATGTCTGGCTTTAAGAATGGCTATTTCAGTCTCTTGGTTTACAAACAGTGAATCCATTTCAATATGGTTAAAATGAGGCATTAATACCTACATTTCTTACAATTCAGATTTGCCCAGTTCCTAGAAGAGCTGTGAAATGCTTAACAATAATCAGAAATCTCTCTCTTTCTGCTTATGTGAACAATGGCAGCAGTCCCTTTTTCTTCTGGTGACTTCCCATAGAAACTAATCAACAATAGCTGTGGTGAAAGTGGTGTGAAACTAACCCCAAAGAACCTCTTCTTTGGCTTCCTTCCAACAACCAGTCAGTGGGCAAGAGGCAAACCATAGGCAAATTGACAGTTTCCTTTAGGTGGCATGATGCACGTGGGCTGTAGGGTATTGGTTGGTTTAGACCCAGGTGCACAAATAATTTGCTCATTTCCAAGGACACTTTGTGGGCTCCTAAGTAGTTAATAGACAGTGTTTGGAACTTTAGATGCTAGTTCAGAAGGTAGAGCAAAAATATCCTAAACTACAGTCAGAGTGTTCAGAAGCATGTGTGCCTGTAATTGGCAGTGAAGTTCATAATTTGCAAAAACAATCTACTAGGAAGGCCAATAGACTCTCCAAGCTCAGGAGGATGCAGTCGATTCAGGAAGAGCTGCCGGTGTGGGAATGTATGAGGCGTTGGATACTCTTGTGTGATTTTTAAAAAGGGCACAAAGGATTCAGTATGTGCAGTGAAGTGCTGCTATAATCCTTGTATCTGAGGCTGTTTTTAAATGGGCATAGCCAGGGGGCAGGTCAGGTCTGTGTGCACTCCATGGAGTGTACTTGCACTTCCGGTAAGTGGGGGTGACATCAGATGGGCCGGAATGGGTGTGCACCCATGCACCACTCGCTTATGTCCCTGAATGGAGCATCCTGGGTTTTCCCCCAATGCTCTGTGCAGGGGAATGAGCGGGCGGTGTGTGGGTCACGGCAGCGCAGGCCCACTCACACTGTCTTCAGATGGGCGTGTGGGTGGGTGTGTCCTGTGTACAAATGGCCAGCGACCCAACAGGAGCAAGCAAGCAGCCCTTGTTTGCTCAATGGAGAAGTGTGGCTTCAGCTCATCCATTCTTCCTTCCCCTCCCCATATTCCCCATATATGCATAAGGCAGGAGTGGGGAACCTCAAGCTTCTGCAAATCTGGCCGACAACTGTTATTTATTTGTCTGCTTCCAGTTCCTGGATTTGGTCTATGGATCCAATCCCTACCTGCTTCAAGCACTCAAAAGAGTGTTCAGAGGAAGGGAGTGCAGATGAGGGCATGCGCTCAAGTATAGGAGATGGATCCATGATCTGGACCCTTCCCTTCCTTCTCTCATGCTAAGCACACGTACCCCAACCCCTGCTTCTATTCAACCTACGGAATTTGTGCTAATTTTCAAAGTAGCCCATGGGAGGGGAAAGTTCTATACTGCTGAAAAACTGAGGAAAGAGAAAAAGGAGCAGTGGCCCTACAGGTTTAGATAGCAAAGCAGTTAAGAAATTGGAATGACTAGCTAGGCCAAAACACACTCAGGATGCAGTACTAACTCTACTGAAACCATGAAACTTTCCCCCATCAATTTCAGTCGGATTAGGATTACACCCATTGATCATAGTCCATAGTCCCCTAAGGAAAATAAATACATTTATCTAGGTTTCCTGGAGTATCTTAGCCCTTGCAAGGTGACAGGTTTGGAGAGGCCCAGCAGCAGTAATGATAGGATCTGCATGAAGGAACAGTGGCTTGGGCCCTCTCAGCTGTGGAAGGAGGGAGGAGATCCACTGTCTGAATTGGTGCTTCTCTGGGTGGGCTCTGCTGCTGTGGTTCTGCTGAGCCATCAGCCCCTCTGAGTTGTGTGGATGTCAGGGCTTCTGCTGCTGGCATAGCCTCCCCAGAAGGCCGACTCACACACTGCCTAACTGGCAACAAATTTTGAAAAGGAAGTGTCTTTTCACTCAAATCTGCAACTACCTTGGAGAACGTGTTGCCAGGTGATGTTGTTGAAGGCCAGTAGCACAACTGGGTTTTGACGGATTGGATAAGTTCTTAGAGGATAGGTCCATAAACGGCTTTTAGTCAAGTTAACCTCACTGTAAGGAGCTAGGAGTAAATAGTAGGGAATGCATTTTCCACTATGGTCTGTTGTGTATTTCTCCACAGCAACCAGGAGTGGCCACAGTCAGACAGGATGCTGGACTTGATGGACCATTATTCTGACCCAGTATGGCACTTTGTATTTTTTGTGGAAGCTATCATAGAGCATCATACCTTTGCTTTAGTTTAGTATCCTGTCTCTGGTAGTGGCCAATATCTAATGCTTCAGGGGGAGGTACAAGACCCTTGTTTGAACGAGGTAAACATAGAAACGTCTGCTCCTTTTAGGTTTCATCCTAATCAATAATACATAGAGATTGGCACTAGGCCTCAAGCATGAGGTTTTATCTCCATTTCCAATTAACAAATATAGCTCTAGACATTCTCACCATCCATATAGGTGTCCAGTCTCTCCCTGAATACTACCAAACATCTGGCTTCCGTTGCATCCTGTGGCAGTGTGTTCCATAACTCTGTTTGTGTCAAAGTCTTTCCTCTTGTTGGTTTTAAATTCAATTTGTTTCTATTTCTTTGAATGCTGCCTTGTTCTTGTGTTGAGAGGCCGGGAGAACAGTAGTTCCCTATCTGCCTTGTCAACACCATTCATTATTTTATATTGTCCCCTCATGTCTCCTATCTAAAACAAACAATCACAATCTTTTCATATGAGAGTTTGTCCACATTGCTTCTCATGCTTGTTGCCCTTCTATGAAAAGGCGGCACATAATATTTCAGGTGAGGATGAACCAGCCATCAATTTGCATAATGGCATTATAATTATTTTGGTAACATTTTTCATCCTGTTCTTTATGCACCCTAAGGTTCTGTTTGCTTTTTTGGCTGCAGTTGCTCATGGGATAGAAACTTCATGAAGCTGTCTACAAATGATATCCAGATCCTTTTTGCGTTAACATGGAACCCTGTGAAACGGGTGGGAAGACCTCAGCCCTGAGGACAAATTTTTATTGGTCCCTTTAGTCCCTTTCCAGTTCCTGGATATGACGTACAAATCTAGTTCTGACCCGCAAACACTGAATGGGTGAGCTCAGGGAGAGAGAGCAGAAATGACGGCATGCACTTGGGGATACAGGATGGGGCCGTGTCATAGATCCATAATCTGGACCCTTCCATTCCTCCCTCCATCCAGAGCACAACCCTTTAGCTCCCCCCACCCCCCATTCCCAACTCATACTGGGTCTGTGGAACTTGTACTAATTTTTAAAGTGACCCATGAGAGGGAATATGTTCCCCACCCCTGCTACAAGGTGTAAGAGTTGTTTATGGTCTTTCATGCCAATGTACATCACTTCTTTATTTTTCTACACTAATCTGCTTTTCTAACTTTTCTACACTAAATTAATCTGCTACCAAGTTGTCTGCTCTCTTAGCTTGGTCAGATCTCTTTGAAGTTCCTACACAGCCTCCTCTTGACTATACTAGATAAATTAATACACAATTCAATACACTAGGTCACCTTCAGATTTTGCTAACTCATCATCCAACCCTTTTTTTTCTAGATTGTTAATAAGTAGCATGGGCCTATCACAGAGCCAGGAGACTCCCTATCGTCAACTTCCTTTTGCTAGGATGGAAATTTACCATGCATCTTTTTGCGTGGTATGTTATGCATGGGCTTTGAGGACTGTGTTCTTCTTGCATTAGATGCATAAATACATTAGGGATGGGCGAGCGCGGTTCGGATGTTCGGAGTTCGGACCGAACTCCGTCTGTTTGGACGTCCGAACTGAACGTTTGAACCGAACTCTCGAACAACCGAACAGTTCGGTCATGTTCAGATGAGTTTGGGGGCGGGAAAAAGTCTTTCCAGGGCCAAAAATTAGTTTTCGGTTTCGATTTCATTTCGGTTTACCTATTTTTGAATGATCGGGCAAGTTCAGCCAAACCAAACTTGGCTGAACCGAACCATCAAACCCGAACTTGGGTTTTGAACCGAACATCCGAACCGTGTTCTGTTCGCCCATCCCTAAAATACATCATCTCCCCGCAATAGACTCTGCATTCTGTCTTGTAAAATGGATAACACCTACTCGTGGGAGTAATTTATAGTGGGAGAAGACAAGTCCTTTGCAAATCCCCCCCCCCCCCCAATAATTTTAGCATTATGGAGATGGAGCTTACGTGACTTAGCATCCTCCACAAATTTTAGCCCAAAATACTCCCATTCTCTGGTTAGTCTGCAGCTGATCTTCTAGCTTCACATTGGATCTGGGAGTAACTTCTTGTGGCGTGTTTATTGTGCTTAAGGCCAATCCTTATGCATACTTCAGTTATTTATTGAATAGAACTTCTTAGTTCCCTTTAGTGCTCCCCTGAGCTCACTCCATCAACTGCCTTTTCACTCTGTCTGGAGCCTCTGCTTGCTTTTGTAAAGGGCGGCTTCTCTACCTGTCTGTGCTTATAGAGCCAAAGAACTGGAGCCATTACATTGATTATTATACTATCAGTGTTCATAGGTTTCTTTCTTGCTTTTTCCCTTTTTATTTCGGATAAGAAAAGATCATTGAAATCACGGAGTCTGGCTTCCTGCCTAGTACAGGCCATTGCATTTTGTCTAGTCATTGCTATATCAAACCCTTTAACATGTATTTGGCTAAGGCATGCCTTTCAGATAGGCATCTCATCTTGATGTGATGACTGCAAGAGATGGGGAATTCACTTCTCCTTCAGCAGTCTCTTCCAGTGATTAATCCAGAGGTTCCCAAAACTGTGGGATCATGACTTCAAATGGTGTCATGTTATCTGCATATGAGATCATGATGCCAATGGATATTTGATAGGGGTGGGTGTCTGGAAGGAATTACAGATCCGGATCCGTATTACGGATTTGTATTTAAATCCATTAAAAATAATTTAAAACCATTAAAACTTCCCTTTTTCTATTTTCAGCTGTCGTTAGGCTGTTTATTAAAAACTGATAAAAAATAATTTTAAAAAACCCAAACTCTGCAAGTGCAAAATGGTTGCTGGACTGGTCTGTGCATGCAAAAAATGGCCACTGTGGATGTGCAGACTGGCTTCCCTTTTCCACAATGGTGGTGACGCTGTGGCCGCTATTTTAGAAAAGGCAGCATGTGTGTGAACTGGCGGCCGTTTTGTGTATGCACCTTCCCCCCCCCCCCCCTCATTCATAGATTTTAAACTGAACCACAACACGCCTGTTGCAGTTCAGCACAGAGTGATATGGATAAATCCACAACCGCCCGTTACGAGCAGTTACGGATTAATCAAAATCTGCGATGTCCATCCTAATACTTGATATACTTTGAATAACTTTATAGCTGTCTGAGGTCACACAATTATATTTAAATCTCAGAATGGGGTCACCCAAACAAAATATTGGGAACCTCTGAATTAATCCTCTTCCATGTTAAAAGAATTGTTAATATCTAATTTTAATTTTTCCAGCTTTCTAACTTGCAGCTATTTGTTCTTAGTCCTCTGGTCGACTGAAAATCGTTTTAGTATCCAATATTTATTCACCGTGAAGGCCAATTCCCCACTGGGGTGGGGAAGCTTTTCTCTCCCAGGGGCCACTTTGAAACTCAGTACAAGCTCTGAGGACTGCATAGAAGTTGAGGACGTGGGTGCTTGAGGCGTGCGCTCAGGAAGAGGAGGGCCCAGTTTATGGCTCTCTGCCATAGATTTATCCCCTATACTTGTATGCATGCCCTCATCTCTGCTCCTTTATCCTGAGCTCTGTCTCTTAATGCTTGGGGGTAGGATCTAGATCTGAGGGCCAGATCTAGGGACTAGAAAGGGGCCACGTAAAAACATGCTGTGAGCTGCATTTGGTCCCTAGACCTGAGGTTCACCACCCTGGATGTACACCTCTGACTTGAATGAACTGTTTTTTTTGGAATAGGGTGAGCTAGGCATTCACAATACAATAATGAATATCCGGGGAGAAAGGACTAATAAACCTGGGGAAAGAGACAGGAAGGAAGAAAATGTCTCATTTTGATGTCCCAGACGTCTGGCCCTGTTGGCCCCCCAGAAAGCCTGGACCTAGTGGCAGTGATCTCACTTGCCCTGCCTGGAAGAAGACAAAGGAACAGGATGTTCTGAAACATGAGTTTGTGCTGCAAGAGTGACCTCTGTCTTTCACCCCATGACGTAAGCTGAAAACGTGCTATCTAGTTTAGCTTTCACAAAATTTAAACCTAGGTTGAGGCAATCATTTATTTTATTTTTTCTCTTTGATTTTTAAAACTGAACATTGTTCTAAGGAATTCTGCTCTCTGTGTGTGGAAAATCTCACCTGGTCTTATCTCCAAGGGGAAGAATTACCCAGGCAGCGTAAGAGAGACGCTTGCAGGAACCTCAATCTGATCATAGTAAAAAATAGAACACAAACAGGAAAGTCTGCTCCCACTGAGGTGAACCAAAGAAGGAGAAAGTGCGTAATTCATAACGGAAAGAAAAAAGAGAGGAGATACAAAAAAGAGACGTGAAGGTGAGCTTTTGGCAGAGCCACAGGCCCAGTTCCCATCGATGATAGGCATCCTTCCTTAGGGCTATCTCCGTATAGCACCCACCACCTTGAGGCAACCCCTGACCCCTCCTTGCACGCCTACAGGAACTGCAATGACCCAGAAGGCCACAGTGGAACAGGCGAAGAAGTGGGATTGGAGGAAGGTCATAGTGTGAGGTTGCTCAAGTAGGATACTGAAAAAAAGGGATGCATGGAAAAATAATAAAGTACAGCACAATGAGAACAAATGTCACACAACAATAAAGGAGGACAAAGGCAGAGCATGTCTTCCTCTGGCAGGCAGGATCTCCGCCCACCACCACTCAAAGGGATGATACCAATTGTAGTACATCCTTAGATGCCGTGGCCAGACAGGGCAGCTGTTGCTTTCCACCCTATTGCTTTCCTCCCTGTGAGAAATCTTAGCAGCAGGGAGCAATGAGAAGAAGCAAATAGATGAACTCGTTTGCTTGGCCAGCCTTGGCATTGTGCCAGAGAAGCTGAGCAGACTGTTCTGAGCAGGACGGAGATGGTAAGAAGCAATAAGCCACGGGCTTAGGACCACTCCAGGAGCCAGAGGCACTGTGTATGTGGAAAGATAATACAAAAACTATGAGACTCTTGAGGACTGCAGTGCAAAGTGTGGGTGAGACTTGCCCTGCTTAATAAAGTGTGTTAGTTTCCAAAACGTTGTCTTAGATCTGTGTTGCAGAGGGTACTACTTACCTGTCCTTTATGTATTCTGGGTGCCTGAAAGGAGCATAGCTACCTTGGAGTGAGGGGGCTCAGTTGAGAAGCCTGTGCTCTGAGGGTGCCTTTTGCAAGTGAGCTGAGCACTGCTAAGAAACTTTCAGACTGGGTAGGGGAGAGAGTGGGGCCTGTGCTCCACCCCTGTCCACTCTGCAAATGTTGTAGTGGCATTCTGGCCCATTTGCAAAAGTCCCCCCCCCCCCCCAAATTTTAAGTATGGGTGAGGTTACGTTACTGCTACTCTGAGGGGGAGGGAGGGGCTGCTGGGAGCTAGGGTGGTGTTGCCTTCATGGATAGCAGTGGCCTTGCTATGCCACTGGTGCCTGCCTGTAGGGGATCCAGCCTTCAGCATTTTTGCATGCAAGAAGTGTAAACTGAGCTAGTTGTTTTCCTAAATAATGGAGCCATGATAAGCAAAACGTTCTCACTCTGTCTGTACTTGTTTTGTCTTGATATTCTGATAGACTTTATTCTGGGAAAGGACCACACTCCCCGGCTACCTCAGATATCCTCCGACCTCGCACCTCAAGTACCTATCCCACAAACACCCTCAGTTCCCACCAAAACCTGTCTCCTATACATGCCCAGCTTCCCAAGACGGTTTCCAACCTCTACAACAATCCCTGACTCCATCCATCTGCCCCAGACTCCCTTAGCTTCCACCCTCTACCCAGACATTCCCATCTTTCCATGACATTTTGCCTGCTCCACAGTTTCCCAATCACCCCATTTTCTTCTAAGCGCTTCCAGCTCCCACAAGCCCCCCCCCCAACTCTCCATCTTCCTCCATCCTCTGCAGCTCCCCTAGACTCCATTTCTTCCTCTAAACCCCCTAGGCTCTCCCAACTTCTCCAAACGCCCAACAGTCCTCTTCCTTTTTACCCTCAGCATCATCCAGTTAACCCCCAATCATGCCCTTTTCACTCCCAGATGCTCCCAGCACCCCAGAGGCCAAGGCACCCACCCCCCCTACTCTTTGGACACCTTAAAATTCAGCTCCCAGCTACTTGCCACAGCTGGCATGTTTGGCTGTTCCGTGCCTTCCCCTGTCCTCTGCGTTAGAATGTACTGACTTTAGGCCATAGCCAAATAATTCCTCAATGTGCAAATTATGTAAAGGGTTAATTTTCATATTTGGAAATAATTTGCATAAAATGGCACAAACTTGACACATGTGGCTTGGCCTAGAGTAGGCTGGGGCTTCTGGAGGCAAGAGGCTGCTTGGTGTAGAGATTTGTGATGCATGGGAAGGCTCAAGGCTGGTGTAGCTAGATGAAGATGGAAGGGCAAGAACAAAGTAGGGAGCCAGTATCAAGCCCATCAAGCAAGGAGACGAGGTGCTAGCAGAGCCTGCTCAGCAGCCCCAATATTAGCCTCTAGCGGTCAAAAGAGAGAACTGTAGGCATATACCTGCTGCCTTTCTGTGGCTCATCTTTGTGAGAAATTAACCCAGCTGAGAGGTGAGAATACAGGAAGTAGTGGCCAGATGCCACTAGTGTGACCAGATAGCTTGGTGGTCAGATGCATCTATGACATTTTGCTGACACTGATATTATGATCTCTGGGTTCTGTTCCTAGCTGTGGGAGCAAAATGTGAGTTAATGACGGGATAGAATATTTCAGCCTGCAGTTTGTGAGCATTTTATTGGAAAGCTTGTGTGGCGCAGAGAATGAAATTTGGGAATGTCCAGCAGAGCTCTCTTTGAAGTGCAACTTCTCCACTGATGTGTCTGTGTAAAATGATCAATAGTTGCTTCCTGATAAGATAGTAATACAAAGTCATGATTAATAATGTCTTTGAATTGCACAAAAGTTTGTAAGAGATTGAATTAGAATCCAGACTCTCGCAGCTTGTAGATTAGTGAACTTTTCTTAAGGCTACAGAGAGATTTAGGTGTGTTCCTTTCCCTTTTGATTTTCTTTTTCTTTCAACAGCAATATGTGACAGCTAACAAGGGGTTGAGATTTCTCTCCTCCTAGACAGGGAACCTTTTCCCTCTCCTGGGCCACATTGAAAATTAGTACAACCTCTGAGGGCTGTATAGAAGTTGGGGCCGGAGGATGTTTAAGTGGTGCGCTCAGAAAGAGGAGTGTTTGGATCATGGATCTGTCCTTGATTCCAGGGTGCAGTCCCTCCTCTCTGCTTCCTTACCCTGAACTCAGTTTTTCAGCGCTTGAGGAGAGAACTGGATCTAGGGGTCAGATTGACACACTGAAGAGGGGACAAATAAAAACTAACTACAGGTTACATTTGGCCCCTGAGCCTGAGGTTCCCCACCCCTGTTCTAGTCTGTACTCCCTACTGCCACTAAACTGGAAGTAGTGGGTTGGAGAGTCAGGTGGGACCAGCCAGGGCTGGTGCAAGGATTTTTGCTGCCGTAGGCAAAAGAAATTTTGCTGCCCTCCCTGCACACGCTGCGCGTGCAATTCATGTGCAATTCGTACACTGAGCGGTTGGCCATCCTAGCTCCTGGCCCCCAATCCAGCTGCCCTGCTCGTGGTAGCTGCAATCTTTACCACCCTCTTCAACTTGCTGCCCTAGGCAGCTGCTTACACTACCTGTATGGTAGTGCTGGCCCTGGCCCTGGGACAAGCCACCATGGAGGCTGCCTGTGCATCTTCATGTGTTTTTAGACAAGCGCCTCCCCGCCTATTACCTACCCATCACCCACTCATCATACACGTTGCAGGGCTGGATTGGCACCCTATGCAGCCCGGCAACATGCGTGATGTGTGTGGAGGTGTTTGTCTAAAAACGCCCTTTAATTCACCCCCACCCCTTCTGTGTGCACCTTAAGAGACAGGGACAGATCCTACTCAGTTTCAGCCCCTGCATGCTGCTTTGGTGGCATATGGATGTAACCGTGTTCTTAAACCCTTGGGAACGAGGACCGCGTGTACATTGGTACTTTAATCTTGCTCCTGGCTCACTAATGTCCTTTTTATTCCAGAAGAACTGTATCTGATATTAGCCAGTCCAAGATGGAAGCCCCACTGGTAAGCCTGGATGAGGAGTTTGAGAATCTAAGACCCTGCTACATAGATGACAGGGAAGAGAAACCTCATTGTTTTTATGGTTCATCCCCTCGACACCTGGAAGACCCCTCCCTTTCTGAGCTTGAGAACTTCTCCTCTGAGATCATCAGCTTCAAGTCTATGGAAGACTTGGTGAATGAATTTGATGAGAAGCTGAATGTCTGCTTTCGGAATTACAATGCCAAAACTGAGAACCTGGCTCCTGTAAAAAACCACCTCCAGATACAAGAGGAGGAAGAGCATCTTCAAGATGAGGAGTAAGGAGATTAGAAGTATTTACAGTAGTAGATTAAACCAAAGGCATCTACAGGAGTGAGTCCTCAGAGAGAGCTGGTTGGGAAAAAGAAATAAATCCTTCCTGCTTGTTGGGTTCAATCAAAACAGACCACCCATTTCTCAGACTAAATTTTTTCCACAAATCTTTTAATCAAATATTTTAATGATTTTATTGTGCTTGTCAACTAAATTTAGTGTTGGTAAATGAAAATATCTGTTTTTATTGCATTTTCAGAAGCAATTTTGCTTAAATATGTTGAAAATGTTATGAAAAACTAATTTAAAAAATCCCATTTTTCACACAAATATTTACTTGAAATAAATATTTTTTCCCCTCCCAAAATGTCAACCAGCTCTGCTCATAAACGTAAAGGCTGCTCAGCCACAAGCAAGAGTCCGCTCTGGGACCCGTGGCATCATTCCTCTAACTCTTGTGTTCTGAGGGCACTGAGACACTGGTCCCTTGCGAAGTAATTATTCTCTGTTTCCAAATCAGCAGGCAGAGTAAAAGAGCAGACCTGCTTGGTCTGTCAGATTTATAATCGCCTACCTGGATTTATAAAGTTCTGCTGCCTGAGTTACCAAATTAGGTATTTGGGGGTAGGCACTGCCTAATTTCTTTAGGTGTTTTATTTCACACAGCACAAGGCGTTCTGAGGAACAGGCCTTTTAATGGGTGTTTTTAGACAGACGTGGGGGCAGCCTGCCCCTGAAGCTGCCCCACGTCCACCTGGTTCCAGCCGCACCTGGATCCACTTTAGATGGACCAAGCAGGCTACCCTGGTCACGGTCTGCTTGTGCAGTGCCCCCTCCCCACCATAGAGTTGCGGGTGATCACCCAACGCTTTAGGCTGGTGGCCACAACACTGGTGTTGCCGGGGCAACAGCTGGCCAGGAATGGAGTTGCAGCATGGGTCCACCGAGTAGATGGACAGCAGCTCCGCTCTGGGCCGGTACCCCAGGTTTGACTGGCCCAATCTGCTGGCAGTATTCTGGGATGTTACAGAGCACTGCAAGCAAGCAGGGCTGCCCTGCTCTGCTCCAACATCTGACAGGCCACCTTTAGATGGACTGGCCAGCCCTAGGGTGAAGCGGGCAGGCCCAGCTGCCCCCAGAGCTGCCATCTGTCTGCTTACACCCAGTGAATCTAAGCTGTCAGGCCAGAGATTTAAGCAGATGGTCTCTGAACTGCCTAGTGGCTTTATAAATCTGACCTACAGTGCTCTGGGTTTACTTGTGTACGTAGGGTCACCCAATGGTGTACTTTCCACTAATTTGGGGGAATAGATAAGAACATAAGTGCCATACTGGGTCAGACCAATGGTCCTTCGAACCCAGAATCTGGTCTCTGACAGTGGCCACTCTGTCGCTTGGGAAAAATACCCAGCAGGTCATCATGGAGTGATCTCCATAACTGTGAGCAGATGAGAGGCAGGAAGAAGGGCTGCAAATTAGGGGTGTGTGTTTAGAAAGTGCATTGGGATCTGGGCCTGTAAAACCTTTGTGGTCCAGCTGCAGGATGAGGACAAGGGACCACTCTATGGGTGTTTTTAGATAAGCACTTTCCCACCCAGGGCCACCCTATGCAGCCTTGCAACATGCATGATGGATGGGTCCTGGGTGAAGAGGCGTTTGTGTAAAAACACCCTATGGCCATTTTTAAATGAGACACTCCCATGCATGGACACCCAGTGTCCATGTGAGGGAGCGTCTCATTTAAATGTGGAGGTGGGTGCGCACTCCCGCAACTCGTGGATCCCCACCCACCTCCACCCCACCCCCACTCACGGAGCAATCGGTGAAAAGGGAGGTGGGTTGAGGTGGGTGTGCGCCCGTCTGCGCCCTTCCCCACCCCCCCGCAGTGGTGCTCCACCCGCCACACATGGACACCCCCCAGCGACAGTCCATTTAAAAACTGCCTAGGTTAGCACAGTGTTACCCAGTCAGGTGGATAGTGAATGGCAAACCTTAATATACATTATGTGTAAGAGTTGAGCACACAGGCCAATAAAGCATTTAGACACTCTGCACTTTTGGTGGTGGGTGGGGGAATCAGACCACCAAAGCACTGGATTTTCAAAGAAGGGAGTAAGGCAAAAATTTGTAAATGAATATCTATGAGATTTGGGTGTCTGGCTCCCACAAGCTGGGATTTCTAAAGTGTGTGAGTATCTAAATGTAGAGTTAGGCGCCTGTCCTTAGGCTCTGATTTCTGACTGTTTTGGTCTCCGAATACCTGTGGCAGGAGGGATTCTGTTTAGGTTAGTAGATTCTGCAACTGCATGCTCCAGAGTGCAAACTGTTTGCTTTCTGAACGTGCTGCACTGCTAAATGATAAATGTGCAGCACAAAAAGGCTCTCTCAGCACTTGCCCTATGGACTGGCACACACTGCATTACTTAAAGGGACACTGTCGCTTCTGGCTAAAGGATTTCTGTCCATGATTCTTTCAAGAAACACAAGAAGTCGAGTTCTGTATTTCAGCTTATTGTGTACTTTTGACAGTATTTGGTGTCTGGTCAGCATTGTTCTCTCTGGGATGGGAAGCCTCTAGTAATGAACAGTGTGTGGTCACACCACCTCAACTGAGCTCTGCTTCTGACAGGAAAAAAAATACTCTCCCATACTTGGTTTGTGAGTGGGGATGAATATGGAAACATCCTTTTTTAATGCAGAGGCTCCCCACCATTTGGGGCTCAGGCCTCTGCTTTCACCGTGCTTTCCGGGCATGCCAGTTACCTGCTCATAAACACTACATAGTCACACAGTTAAACTGAATTTAACTCTGAAAACCCTTCTTGCATGTAACCAAAGACCAAATGAATTGGGTATTTATTAACTGGAATGTTAACGATTACTTATAATAATATTAAAATATTACCATAGCCTACAATACTAAACGTTAGCTAATTTAATATTTATAAGAGTTGTGTGCATGGCTTTGCAGGACTATGGTGCACTGAGCAACTATAATTGCATACCTCCCAGCAGTCTATACTCAGGAGAGACAGTCCCTTTGGTTGTTGAAACCCACCATCCCTCTTTCAGGAGAGAGAGAGAGAGACAAAAAGATGCAGGCACCTCTTGGTTGCCTTCCACAGAAAAGGCATTTGAAAGAACAATGGGGAGATGATGGGATGACAAAGATCGAAGTGGACTGATAAACAGAAGAGTTTTTGTCCCTCTTTGTACACTGGGAATGTTGGGAGGTGTGTGCATGTAAGTGTGCAATGGGACGGAGCTTATTCTCTGAGGGGCTGGAAATGTTGGTAGATATGTAATTATCTGTGTTTTCAGGGCACACCTGACACTCTGCTGAGGTATGCCAGTGCCCTTGCACACTGCTTAGGAACCACTGTTTTAAAGGAAGGCTGTGTCCTGGTCTTGCCTATAGGACTGGGTAGTGGGAGCATATCACTGACTGCCAACTCTCCTCCACTCCCTCCCTTTGTGACATCAGGTTCCTTGATAGGATGCTTCAACCCCACATCAAGGAGCTGTTAATCTGACAAGTTGCCAGGTAGGCCATGCAGGGAGTCCCTTCTTTTCGCCCCTCACAGTGAGCCATGTAACGACATGATTAGCCCTTGAGGCTGGATTTTTGGAAGGTCCCAGCACCTATAACAAGGCCAGGACTTTCAAGTTCTGTTTTCCTAGTGAGCTGAGCTCTTTTGAACATTTGGCCATAGGTGTTACTTGGTATTCAGCACTTCTGTTAATCTGACTCTGAATTTTTAATGTCTAAGTGGGAACTGTGATACTTTTGAGACTCGAGCCGTCTGGCCCAGGATTTGGCTTGTACCACGCAGCCACACCAGTGGTCAGCAGAGGGCACAGTCACTGGGATAACCAAGAGTCATTGGGTAATTTCAGATGTAACTATACCACAGTGAACCACAGACAATCCCATGGCGCGACCAAAGAGCCGTGTACGTCTGATCAGCGGCATCCAGATGTTCACCACGGTCAATCACTCGTAGAGGCCAAAGCCAACCACGGTTCCGGAGGTCGGGACGGGACCATCCCTGGAATTGTGGTGAAAGCGATTCCCACCGGGAAACCGCCAAACGTTACAACTGAACGCCAACCACCAGGCGGAATCATAACAAATGATCCCCAGCCGTGGCGACAGCACGCAGCGTCACTGTCAGACAACGAGCAACACACAGACCGGGGAGGGATATCTAAAGGTCACACAGCAGCAGGGGAACGTGGCGGGACGGAGCAAGATGGAAGGGAGAGGAGGGCGAGCAAGGCAGAGACGGAGGCGGGGATGAGTAGGTTGGGGGGAGGAGGTGACGGGGGGGCAGAGGAGGAGCAGCAGCCGGAGGTGGCTGCCCCTGAGGGAACAACCGGCCAGGGGACAGAGGCACCCTGGAAACGGGTAAGGAGAACAAGGGGGGCCCCACACAGCGGCAGAGGGGCACAAAGAGGGGGTGCCCAGCGGGAGGGGGGCAGGGTGGCGGGCCGCAGGTCAGAAGGATCGAGGACACTAACCACACACACACACAC
>QEPC01006625.1:1209621-1236989 GCA_003113815.1 Sphenodon punctatus | reverse complement strand
ATGTCGCCAACAAGAAGATGACTAGAAATGTGGAAATTAAGGTGTGAAGACACAATCCCTTCCCCACCAGACTCTTTCCCCTTTGTGTTATACACACAGTAATAACAATAATAATAATTAATAATAAAAGCCAAGCCTCCTGTATCCCTCTCAAACTAACCAGTTCTTTATTCAGGCCACAAGAACTGCTAATACAATAAACTTTACATACTTCCAATCCCTAATTAACTGATTTTTTCCCCCCCTGATCTTCCAAGTTTTTGTGTAAACCTATGTAGTAAAGAAAAGGGATGTAATAATATAATTCAAGTTTTCTAAAAGACAGTCAATTTTTTTTTCATAGCAAAAAATCAATCTAAAAGATAATCCTGCATAATACTAACGTGTACAGATATCAAGCACTGAGAATGGTTAGCTAGCTAATGCTCTTGCGGGTTCAGTGCCACAAGAGCACTGAAAGGAAGGATTATTAATCTAATCTGTGGATTTCAGTCATAAAACAGCTAGGTAATCCTCAAACCTTTTATACTTCATGTGTTGATTTTTTTAGCCTTTTTGGGACACAGGAATTAGAATTGGATAATTTTCTTAAAACAGAATATTTCAAAGCAGGATCTTCGGGGGAATTATCCACCCAATTTTGTAAACTCAGGGTAGGGTAAGCACCCATTCCAATTTTTTCATACTCTGGTTATGAAATTAGGCACCTAAATCCTTAATTAAGTAGATTAATAGAATTTGAGGGTTGGAATCACCTTAAGAGCCATCTAGTACCTTTAATACATGCTCTGATTTTCAAATATAGCGAGCAGCCAGAGCCAATATCTATAGATTTAAAAGCAAGAAGAAATCATTTGTGATACTCTAGGGCCAGATTTTTTAAAAGAACTCGGTTCTCATTGTTTTACCAAACAAAGAGAGGCAGATTTTAAAAAGTGTTGAGCAAACCAGCAGTGCGCCTTGTGCCACACATATGGATAAATTTTCAGAAATGCTCAGCACATTAGGAGCTGGAGCTCTTGACAATTCTGTGGTTTCTGAGCTCTTTTTAAAATCTTGTCTATTCTGCAAAACAACACAGACCATAGAATTTTATCTAGTAATTCGTGCATCAAATCAATAAATTTGATCAAGCTGCAGCATAATTTTTACAAGGGCATCCATACTTTATTTATAGATTTCAAGTGCCAAAAATCTACTACAAAATCTACTAGTAGCTTGCTTCAATGATTATGGTTAAGCACCCGCAGTGTGGGAAAATGTATACCTTCATTCCAGTCTCCATTTGTCTACGTTCAATTTGTCTAATAAGCAAAAGAGCCTTCTTCTGTCAGAAACCTTTGGACATGTAGTTAAGTTAGAAGTGGCCCTGGTGCAGAAGATGGAATAGGGCCCCCTTGACTTCCTACCCAGCAGGAGCCTCTGCCTCCCAAGGCTTGTGGGAGCTGCACCACATGTCCCTATTATAGCTAGCTACGCTCTTGCTGTAGGTACTTATTTTCTATGATCAAGTCATCACTTCATCCAGTGGTTCCTAAACTATTGATAGTGATTCCACATGGGATCACGCTGTCTGCAGATGGAGTCCCAATCCCTACTGATATTTGATGCACTTTGCATGTTTCTGTTCCTGTCTGGGATTGTGAGAATGTGTGATTATACTGAAGTCTCATAATGGGGTCACAAAGGCAAAAGTGTTGGAAACTGCTGACTTAATCTTCTCATTAACAAGCTCAATAGATTTAACTGTGTACACAGGCAAGGTCTTAAGATCTTGGATCATTCCTTTTCTTTTCTGAATCTTTTCCAATTGTTCAAAATTCATTTTGAAGCAAGGACTGTAGAAATGGAGACTGCATTTGAGAAATGGTCTAACTTGGGGATAGAGAACCTCAGGAATGTGGCCCAACTGCAGCCCATGGCTAACTTTTATTTGGCCCCTGGATCCAGTTCCTACTTGCAAGTGCTGAAAGAATAAGATTTGGGTAAATTAGCTGAGATTAGGGATGGGGATTCAGATATAATCCGTAGTGACTCGTTACAGATTAATCCATAACGAACCACAACAGATGTTTGCCACAGTTGTAGTTTGGTTTAATATCTATAGATAATTAAAAAAAAAAAAAAATCATGTGCAAAATGGCTGCCACACCATTCGCGCATGTGCAGCATTTTCCCAAATGGTGGTGATGGTATCGTCGCCATTGTGGAAAAGGGCAGCCAGTCTGTGCATGTGTAGACTGGCTGCCCTTTTCCAAAATGGCAGCGAGGCTGTTGCTGCCATTTTACAAAAGGGTGCACATGGACACAGACAAGAATGGCCTGGCATTCTGGCAATCATTTAAAACATTTTTTTATTACCTTTTATTTTTAAATGGATTTAAATATGGATCCATAATATGGATCTGCATTTAAATCTAGAAATTACAGATATGTATCAAAAATAGATATGTATCTGTAATTTAATCTGTAAGAAGACCACCCCTAGCTGAGATGAGGGCATGCACACAAAGGCCCTTTTTACACTGGCCGCAGTGGTCCGTGTGTGCTGGGTGGGGCGAAGGTGTAAACGGGCGCACCCCCACCCATTCCCACACACGGAGGCACCTCTGTTTTGCCTGTGTGCGTGGAGATGCGTGTGTGCAGGAGTGTGCACACCCACCCCCGCTGGTCTAACTAATGCCATAGGCTGAGATCTCTGTTCTGACTCAATATTTCTCTGCTTGTTGTTCATGAATCACGGGTCGGGAACCTCAGGTTTGGGGGCCAAATGCGGCCCATGGAAAGTTTTTTATGTAGTCCCTTTCTAGTTCCTAAAACTGGCTCTTGGATCCAATTCCTACCTTCAACCACTGGAAAAACTGAGCCTCTGGGTCAGAGCTGAGGGCATGCACGCAAAGGGGTGAACGCGTACATAACTCTGCTAACTCTGATGTTTGCAGGGCTCCAGAAGCTGTATAATCAGCCTTGGATGGCCCCCAGATCGCTGTTGCATTTGGGTGTGACACTCTGAGTTCCAGACCCGCTTTAAACTCTGATCCGACAAATACATGGGATGTAAATGTCAGATCAGAGTTTAAAACAGGGCTGGAAATTGGAGTGTTTCTCACTTACATGCAACAGTGATCTGGGGATCATCCAGGGCTGTTTATACAGCTTCCGGGGCCCCACAGACATCGGAATTTAGCAGTTACGTTGAGTTCACCCAAGGTTAGGGGACTGATCTATGACATTAATCTATGATCTGGGCCCTCCTTTTCTTGAGTATACCCTCTAAGCACCCCCCACTCCCATCTTGTATGTGGCTCTTGGAGCTTATACTAATTTTCAAAGTGGCCCCATGGGATGGAAAAGGTTACCCCAACTGATGAATCATGTTAGGCCTCTATAGCATTACACTAGAAGCTCATGCTCAATTGATTATCTATCCACTATGACTGACAGATGCTTTTCAAAATTACTGCTTTCCAGTATACAGTTCCCCAATCTACAACTATGACCTACATTCTTTGTTCCTGGAAACATGATCTTGCTTTTGGCTGTATTAAAACATACTTCGTTTGATTGCACCCAATTAACCAAGTGATCCGTATCATCATAGTTTATTACATCCTCATCATTATTTACACCCCATAAGTCTTTATCAAGCTGCAAATATTATCAGCAGTAATTTTAGTTTTTCCCCCCAGAATGTTGTTAAAGTTGTTCTATTCAATAACAACAGAGAATAACAGTTCCTTGCTGGCGCACCTCCCCCCCTTCCCGCAGTGAAACACAGAGACATATATGGGATTAAATGGCCACGCTCTTTAATTAAACAGAGCAAGATAATTGGGATTGCTACTAAACAATCCATGGGCCCAGTATTTTGTCCGAAAACCTACATTAACTCTTAACCGTGTCTGACATGGATATGCCCTCCAAATGCCAGCACCAATTCAAACATAACCAAAACATTTCCCTTCGAACAGCTCCCTGGCCAAGGCCGAAGGGGAAAACGCCCGTCCGGGCACGAGTAAGGAGAGTGGCGTCATTAAGGTCTGAGGGCCATGCTTGCCCTTACTCCCGTTTGACACCCCTTCCCAGGGGAAACAATCCTGACGTTAGCCATGCCCTGCTTATCGCCAGTTATCATCCCCCCCCCACATCTCTTATGGAGATGACTCTGTATTCTATTCTAAACCTACCTAACAAACCTATTAACCATACTGGACCCCCGCCACCACTCGGGGACCCCCAGCCACTGGGTGGCACCATCCCCCACCAACTCTTGCTCACATCCAATTTATCAATTCTTCTGCCAACTTGGATAAATATAGTCTGTTGCCCTCAGGGGACAAATGGACACCGTCTCTCAAGTACAGCTCTGGCTAGTTGTTCATGCCTAATACATGTTCCCCCTAAGCCGCCCCACCATTTATCAATCTCCCTGTTAACATTCCTGTGGGCTTTGTCGATTTTCTTGGTTTGTACTGCCTCACCCCAAGTGAGTCGTGGAACTAAACGTGTCCACAGTATTCTAACCCCCGGAAAAATTTTTCTTAATAAAGACAACCCACTCTTAATTTTTACCATTAAACCTACACTTGTTCCTATCCTCAAATCATTTCCCCCTAAATTAATCACTATTATCCCAGGGCTTAGCCTGTGGCACCTGCTGGACAGCATCGGTACCAGTTGGTCCCATTTCATGCCCCCGTGTCCCATCCACGTTATCTCGGCCCTGGTTGCAAGGCCTAGGTGTGCGCCGTGTTGGCTTTCTTCTGCCACCTCAGCAGCCCGGTGGACCAAACTGTGTCCCACAATCCACACTCGAGTCCTGTTTCCCTGATAGTGCTTGTGGCCTGAAGGGAATGTAAAAACAGCATTATTAGTTGACATTTAAAGGCTGTACGTATCCCCGGACTGCCCGTGACCGTCACCTGCCTATTGTTCTGATATCACTTTCACGCATCCCTGCTGCTGCAGCTGTCAACGCAGCTCCTATTCGAAATGAGTGAGACCCATACCTTTCCACCGGCAACCCCACAGCCTTCAGCACTCCTCTCAAAACCCCCATGAACTGGTGTCATGTTAGGAGAGCTCCGTTCCCATGCACAAACAGGTTACCAGGTACAGGTGAGTGAGCAGCCAGGTATGCCATTACCACCTGTACCGAGCATATTTCATGGGGAAACATTCGCTTTAGCCTCACAGTTTGACCCCTTCCCCTCTGGTCCGTTTTAGAGCGCCGAATTGTAATCTGCAACAGGCCAGTGCCCAACCGTATGTCTTGTAACGCCAGTGCCCTGCTGGTCCGGTCATGGCGCCCTTCCGCCATCACCTCACTAACCCTAAACGCCCCCAAAAACATAACTTTAAAAACTGTTGCAAAAGCAAGGTCTCGTGGTTGAAACAGAACACCAGCAGGGCACCACAAAGGGCCTTCAAATCGGTAATGGAAATTATCATCTCTATCATCTAATGGAAACTATCATCTCCCTGCCACTCACCTTCTCAGGCCCAGCTCTAACATTCGCCTCATGAAGAAACCTTTGTCTGGAGGGGGGAAACCTTCCAATCGGCTAACGAAAGCCAAGACTGCCACCTTGCCTGCTATGGTCTTACCCATTAAAACCCTCCCCTGCAGGTCTAATGCAAACTGTAACATTTCTTCTTCGGGAATGGGGAAGCCACCACCCCAGCCCTTGCACTGTCTAAACTCCTGAAATTCCCTATATGCCCAATGGTACGCCGCCTTTGTGCTGGGGGCCAGGGACCCCATTACTATCTTCTGGATCTCTACTCTCCAAGACTCCAAACCCCTGGAGGAAGTGGCTCTGGGTGGGCTGCAGCCGCCAGCGCAAGTTCCCGAAATCGCTCCATCTGTAACCGAGAGAGTGCATTGGCTATGCTGTTGTCAACCCAGGGACATGACACGCTTTAAAAAAAATGTTGCATTCCAAACGCTTGAGGACCATTGCTCTCACCAACTTCATAACTCTCCCTGATTGAGATGACATGGTGTTAATCACATGTACCACTGCCATGTTGTCACACCAGAAGATTACTGCTCTGTTGGCAAATTCCTTTGTCCAGAGGTGTACCGCCAATACTGTGGGGAAAAAGCTCAAGAAACGTTAAGTCACGGGTTACCCCTGATGCACTCCAATCTAGTGGCCACAGGGCCGCACACCACTGGCCCTTGAAATACACACCAAAAACAACCCCTCCTACCAAATCGGATTGCACCTGAAGCTGGGCCCCCAAGTGTGACTTCTCCCTTCAAAAGCTCACACCGTTAAAATCTTTAAGAAATGCTGCCCATGTCTCTAGATCTTCTTTCATCTCCCTGTTGACCCTCAGATGATGATACTGCGGTGAGGCTACCCTTTAAAGGGGCGTACAGTCTAGATAAGAATGCCCGCCCTGGTGCTATCACCCTGCATGTGAAATTTAGGCTGCCGAACAATGATTGGAGCATTCGCACTGTGACTTTTTTGGCTTCCATAAACCCTCGTATTTTGCCCTTCAGTTCTTCCAGCTTTTCCCCTGGTAAACATGACAACATGTGGACTGTGTCTATCTCTATGCCCAGATAGGTGATTCTGGTGGTAGGCCCCTCTGTTTTTTCTGGTGCTAGGGGGAGACCTAAATGGTTCGCTAAGCGTTTGAATTTCTCCAGTAACTGTGCACATTCCCCTGGAACAGGGGAAGCAATTATCGGGAAATCGTCAAGATATTTTGCCACGTCCCCATTCCCTATGTTCTGTCTGAAAACTCACTCCACAAGTGAACTAAAACGTTCAAAAGTGGAACAAGAAATCGAACAGCCCATAGGCATAGCCCTGTCATAGTAATATGCCCCCTCAAACCTCATTCCCAGTAGATGAAAACTGTTGGGATGGACTGGGAGAAGCCTAAATACAGATTTGACATCGCATTTTGCGAGGAGGTCACCCTTGCCTTGCCGCCTTACTCTGTTGCCTCATCAAATGACGCATACCTCACCGTCGACAGTTCCTTGGGGATGGCATCATTTACCAAGCGCCCCTTGGGGTATGATAGGTGGTGGATAAGCCGAAACTCCCCCAGAGCCTTCTTTGGTACAATACCCAGAGGGGACACCACTAGGATTTGAAAGGGGGCTCAGGATACGGGCCTGCTATTCCACCTTCCTCTACCTCCTTCCCAATTTTGTCCCTCACCACCTTTTCCATTCCTTTTACCGATTTCAAGTTAGATGGTACCCGCCCTTGAAGCACTGAACCTGCTGGAATAACAAAACCGAACTGAAAACCCTTTAAAACATATTTCACCTCCTCCTTATCCAGGTGGTGCTCCAAAGCTGCCTCAAGTCTCCCAGCCTTAATTGGGGCTGGACCCCTTTCGCTTCCCAGGGGCTTGCTGGCTGCCTTGCATGTTTCCCCCTTGTCCTGTTCCTTGCTGACTCCTCCTACCTCCCGCGGACTTTGCCCTGTAACAAGTCACAAAAGAATGGGAGCCACCGCACACCGAACAGGCATGACGGAATTTGCATGCCCTCCGTGTGCACCTCCCATTCCCATTATATTCCCAGCAGGTGGCCCCGCCCACTCGTCTGCCTTCTCCCCTATTGGGATTGTTAGCCGGTGCCACACTGCCCTTAATTAATACATGCCCGCTGTCCATCTTGGGCATGTTGGTCGTATCGACCATGCAGTCCAACCACAGATCCTGAGCGTGGCGATCCCACCATATCCCGGGTGTAAAGGATGCTCTGTGACTAAAGGCCTCGTCATATCGGAGCCATACCCCCAGGGGGCCCATGCCATATGCGCATTTTACAATATCCGCATACTTTAAAAGTTCCACTGCCCTCTCTGGGAAAACCTCCAAAATTATGGCTAAATAGACTGAGAAGGCTGAGGACCAGTTCGCCCAGTTCCTGTCTGCCTTGGGTCGTCCAAACGTCTCCCTGTATTTGCTGCCATCTTTCTCTACAGGATCGACAATGGGATCACTGTAGAGCAACGCAAAGATGTCTATAGATTTCCCTCTCCATATCCTTTCTCTCGTGGCATACGCCAGATGTTCACCAATGGGAGCGGACAGTTTGGAATATCCGCCACCCATCGGGAGGAGGGGGTGACTGACTGTAGCCGGATTAAGGGCCCCTGGTGATTGCAGCCTTTCTGTTACAACCAGTTTCCTCACTAAGCCTGCCATCCCCTGTGGGAGGAAGCCACTACCTGCTGTATGGTACCTGGGGGGTGTGTGGACTGGGGTGACTTTCACTTATGCCCCGTTCCACCATAACATCTGGGCCGTAGGGCGTTGGGTTCCGGCCTGTTGTGCCACCTGGGCCAGATTCTGTTGCCCTGCAAACCTACTTGCTATGTGCCGCTGCTACGTTTGTCCCCTGAGCACCTTGCGCCGTAATGCTTGCAAGCTGCCTCCGTAGCCACTGGTCATTGTCTGCCAACCAGTATGCGCTCTGCTGTTGGCAACTTGCCTCCCCATTACCACCCCAGGGGGTATTCTCATACTCACCATCCGGACTCCAAGCGCCCGTATACAGAGTCGCATCATGTGCCCGCTCAGCCTTTTCTCTGCCATTGCTCCGAGATTGCGCTCCAGGGACTGTATATGCTCCCACATCTCTTGGTCCCTGGGCTCGGTGTCCTCTGCGCTGTCCTCCCGTGAAGGGCTGTCTGGGGCCGGATCACTTCCTCCTGTGGGGACAAAATGTCCTCCCTCAGACCCCTGGGGATCCCCCGTTGGGGGGGCCCCCAGGACCGCCAAAGGGGGGGACCTGGCCATTCCTGGCCCTGTGCTACAGCCCTGTCTCACGTGACTCCCTGCCCCCCAGGTCCTGGTTGGCTGGGTTTACCCCCAATCGCCCTGGTGAGGGCATCCCTCCGGTATTGCTGGGTCCACTCAGCCTATTCGGCATAAGCTCCAGGCCTACTGCCTGCTCGGGGCTTACCCCCTCCCTGTATCTGACACTGCTTTTAAATGAGGAGCGCTGAAGTGCCTCCTCAACGCCACATTAAAGCAAAGCCGCCGGAAGTGACGTTCTCCGTTGCCGGCGGTGGCGGCGGCGGCTGGAGACACGGGGCTTTGGAGCGGCGCGTACTTAAGCCTGATAACTGAAGTCTTAAGAACTCGCCGTTCCAAAGCCCTGTGTCTCCAGCTGCCGCCGGCAACGGGGAGAACGTCACTTCCGGCGGCTTTGCTTTAATGCGGTGTTGAGGAGGCGCTTCAGCGCTCCTCGTTTAAAAGCAGCCTGACTGGGAGTGCCCTAGCCCTAGTCCCGTGCCTTGGCAGGCAGGTCGCTTCTCGCACCTCCCGCCCTTGGGGACACTCTGGAGAGGCCTGCGGTGTCTGGTATCCTGACTGGGCCCATGGGAGGTTACTCTCCCGTTCCTCACCCCGTCTCTCACTCATTAGCAAAGCCACGAGGGCCTTGCAGACCTGGAAGCGGCTCTACATTTCCCCCCTGGTGGGAAGTAAGTTTGGCTTGTAGTTCGGCCGCCATTACCCCCTGGGCTCCAGTCCCATGTTGTTTCGCACTTTTTTCTTTGGCTGGGTGGGGGCCGGCCTTTTCTTTTGCCTTCCCATGTCGCTCGTGCCTTCTTTCCTCTGCCTGTCTCAGCTACCGTGCTCTACTCCTCAAGCCCTGCTAGCACACATGCGCCCACAGGGTTGGAGCAGCATGCAGCAGGTGCTGTCTCTCGGGGAAGCCGGGCACGAATGGCCGCCCCGGCTGTGCACGCAAAACCACGCGTGGGCGGCTCCTCCCCCTCCCTTCTAGCAGGGAGGTGGAGTCTGCCCTGTGCTGACCAATTCCACGCCTCTTCCCAGCGTGCACTGCCTGGGCGACCTATCACAGGTCCCCAGGGGAAACGAAACAGGGTTTCCTGACCCCCTGCGGCTTCCCCTTTGATCCTTCGTGCCCATCGTGGAGGGCGGGGGCGTGGCAACCCCCCCCCCGCCCTTATTGGGGCGAAGGGTCCCTGTGGGAAACTACTAAAAAAACCCAAATTTGATTTTCTTTATTTACAATTACTTTTTGA
The DNA here is from genome assembly GCA_003113815.1 of Sphenodon punctatus. Taxonomy (NCBI): domain Eukaryota; kingdom Metazoa; phylum Chordata; class Lepidosauria; order Sphenodontia; family Sphenodontidae; genus Sphenodon; species Sphenodon punctatus. Next base: position 1,226,952 of record QEPC01006625.1, on the reverse strand, counting down.
GATCTACCAAATGTTTTGCCTGAATGATCCTATTTTGAGACTTACTTTATTATTATTATTAGTAGTAGTAGTAGTAGTAGTAGTAGTAGTAGTAGTAGTAGTATCTGAAAACAAAAAAACTTATGATTTAAAAAACCATTAAAGGCAGGATCATTTCTAAAAAAACAAACCCTTACCTTTCAAAAACATTTGACAAGATACAGTTGACCAAAACTCAAATGCCGAAGAGCTTAAAAATAAATTACACTTACATTACAAAACGCACTTAACAACATACAATGTAATAAAACTTAAACGTCCCAAATCATGGAAATTATTTACACTTCGTTATCTATATTGTGTAATGTAGTAACATCAACATTGAGACACCATATGTACTTAATTTATTACTATAGCATATTTACCGTCCAGGCTTACTCTTGTAACTATTTGCCACTAACTAAACTACAATATTATTTCTTTAGAGGTCATTTTTTTCTTATTGTGAATTTTTGTATACTTTAACTCTGTCCTTTATTTGAGCATTGATGCTCAAATATTAATCCTGCGCAAAAGGACAGAGATAAGGCATAAACATTTTTTGTAGGTGACGTGTAAATCAGTAAAAAATATCAATTTTTCAGATATCTGGGTACCCTATCGGTACCCAAGATGGTACCGGAAAATGCAGATATTACTGACAGGTAATAAATTAAGTACTTGTTTCAGCCCTGCCCCATATCCCTCAACTCACCCTTAAACACCAAAAAACCCTCTCTTCCCATCCCACCCACTCCCATTCCCTTGCCTCAGTCTGGCACAAAGGAGTTTCCAATCTTGAAGCATGCCCCCATCTCTCACCTGGGAGATCACCCACCCCACAAGCTTGTACCCCCCAGAGTGGTTGTAGCTGTATCCCACCCCCCATCAAACCATGTGCACCCTAAATCCCCAGTCTATAAAATATTATCTACAGAGTGAAATATTTCTGTCTTGTCTATTCCAACCAGACTGTCAAATTCCACTTCTTATGTGTTGTAGCCCAAGGGCAACACCAAAGAGAGCCCTTTGGCATTGTCCTATGATGGTGCCCATGTAGCGCTATGTGAGGGGCACCTGCCTGCAGGTGGGTGCACTGCTTTATAGGAGACTGCTTTATTATATGGTGTATATTCTTAAATATAATCCTCTGACACACCGCACAGAAACAATGATATGCCCAGTATATTGAATATTAATTGGGATCGTGACCCCATCCACATATGGTTTGACCCCTCCTGGGGTCATGACCCACAGCTTGGGAACCTGTGATCTAATATCTTGGGTATTTTTACACGTGACGACTCAGTGAGCTGCCATGCTTAAACCCACCCTGTTGAACAAACATTTTGGCGGCTGGAGAGGGATCAAGGAAAGAGCGGGGGATGTATGGATGTGGGTCATCACAGCCCCGCCCAACCGCACTCCTCAGCACAGCCCTGCCTCCTCCCTGACGGACAGGTGCGGTGGCCTATGAGGCTGCTGCGCCCACCTGGAACTGCTCCAGCCACGGGCCAGGGTTAGGTGTAACGAACCATGAGATGTGATGGTCCGCTCTACCACAGTCCGGGGATGCTTGCCGGGATCTCAGCACACATCCCATGTTAGCCCTACTACGGTCTGGGGTTATTTCTCCCACCCGTTTTCCATAAAATGGTATTGATTATTATATTTCTGTTATTTCCTTGTTGATAGAATCCTTTATCAACCATTTTATTATCTTGTTCAAGATCAATGTTAGGCTAAAGTAACTGGCCTATATAACTACATGGGTCATACCCTTTATCCTTTATTAATATTGGTGCAACATTAGCATTCCTCTTGGACTATGTTTATGAAGACATTAAAAATTCAATCTTGATAACAATCTCCCTTATTCCAATTATAAAGGTGTTTTTGGTTTCATTTTGTTTTTTAAAGTAAGATTCCTTTCATGGCTGACAAATCAGAGGCACAGCATGTGGTGTAGACTGCTGTTAGACACTCTGGTGAGCTCTTACCAGAATTAGACTCGTATATTATTATAGATTGCTTTTTTGGTCACAGCAGTGTTCTTAGGGTAGGTTTGTGCTGACTGACAAAGCTAGAGTCTTGTTGTTTGACAGAAGGCAAGAGGAGAAAGATAGAAAAGGTAGGAGAAATAAGGTCAGGGAGGAACAGGATAATTGTGCTCGTACTTGGAATAACACAAAAAAACTTAAGGTGGACATTGCAGAAATTTCTATGGACACAGCTGTGGATCTGGGGAGGTTGCTGGGCTCCTTCTCCACATGTCTGAGGTAGAGCTCTGCAGCTTGTATATTCTCACCAACAGCAGCTGGCCCAATAAAAGAGATTACTCAAACTACTTGTCTCCATCATCTGATACACTTGGAACATCTTTCTGCTTCAGGACAATGCAGGCCCAGGAGTAGGATACAAAATCCTGGGATCTCAGCCAACACTATCTTAAGACTTTTAGAGGACAAAGGCAGATAGATTTTTGAAGCTCCCATCCCCACCCTCAGGGAAAATATAATTTGCCTTCCGTCTGCTCTCTTGTGCTTCTCTGTAATGTTCTCTGGGTGACCTGACTCTCTTGGCAGAAAGTGGTTCCTCTCTGCTCCAGCAGTTTGGTTGTTTTCCTGGGGAACAGTTCGAGGCAGGCCATGATCCTTCAGCCACCTCCTTCATTACTTGGAGAGGGAGCGGAGTCTTCTACTAACCTGCCAGCTGAGACATAGTGGAGCCAGCAATGGTAGGTGGCTACGAAGACAGAGCTGAATCTTGAAAGAGATGGTTTAGGTGATCACCATGATGTGGCCCCATAGTTATGTTTTGGAAGCTGAAAAGAGCTGGATTGATTGACTAGAAGAACAGTCCACAGTCATCTTTGCAGTATAATGTATCCTTTATAGAGGCTAACAATTTCCCCTTCTTCTTTCTCTTTGCAATTTCTCTTAATTTCTTTTTCCTCTTTCCTTCTGTTTTTCTTCTTGTTTCAGACTTTTCCCTTTCTCTTTCCTTTCCTCCCTGTCTCTTTATATTTTCTTATTTCACCCTTTTTCTGCCTCTTTAAAAGTGTTGCAGCCAGTAAGATGGGGAATGAGGGAGTGCAGTAAAAGCGTACTCTGAGTCCTGAGCCTCCACTGTTGGTGCTTCCCTCACGTTGATGCACCTGGAGGAGCCAGCTCTTCGCCTGTACAGCCTTGTCCTAGCCCCAGCTGCTCATGTGATTGAGGGCCTTGGGAAGAAGCCCACGTCCTGCCTGTTGTGGCCCAGGTGACCTGTTAGCAGACAAAATAAGCAGGGCAGCATAGCGGTCACAAAAGTGGTAGCCTATTGCCCCAAACAGAAAACAGTAGACTTGGCAGCTCCATAGAACAGGCCTAGGAAAACGGCCCTCTTTGTGTCCTGCTGCTGCATCCCCTACAAATGTCCATGATTCCAGCAGGTGGCAAAGACAGCCATTTTGAAAGCTGACTTTGAGTGTCTCCTCGCATGTAAGCGTAACATTCTTGCCATCCCCCAAGCTTAAGCAAGTTGCAAAATGCTACAGACATAGTCTACATTCATCGTCTGTACTGATATAACTATGCCAGTGTAGAAGCCTGCATTGTCCAATTATTTATTTAAATTTATATGCCGCCCTTCCCACAGAGGCTCAGGGCAGCTTACAATCGTAAAACAACAATACAATTCATATAATAAAAAACTCCCACATTCCCCTCACAATTCCTGCCCTCCCCACAACTCTACCCGAAAACCCAACCAACCCCTCCCTAACCCCACCCACCAAATGCTTTTTCAAATAAAAAAACGTCTTACACTGCCTCTGGAAGATATTCAGTCTCAAGCGAACTCCCTGGGGAAGGAAGTTCCACAAAACTGGGGCAGCAACCGAGAATGCTCTGTTGCGCACCCCCCCATCCCACAGACAAAGGTAACAGACAAGGAACTCACAAGAGGGCACTTCCAGCCAAACAGAGGGGCCGCACTGGGACATGGTAGGACAGGCGGTCTCTCAGATATGTGGGACCCAGACCGTTTAGGGTTTTAAAGGTTAAATAGCACCTTTAGCCCAGAAAGCTATAGGCAGCCAGTGCAGACTTTCCCATTGCAGACTGGCAGACTTTCCCATTGCAGACAGGTGTAATGTGCTCCCAGTTACTCGTGCCTGCAAGGAGTCGAGCCACCACACTGTGCACAAGCTGCAGCTTCTAAACAGTCATTAAGGGCAGCCCCACATAGAGTGCGTTGCAATAATCTAGCCTCAAGGTGATGAAAGCTTGGATGACAATGGCCAGATCTTAGTTAGAAAACAAAGGCCACAGCCTCGTCACCAGATTTAGCTAGTGAAAGCGCTCCCAGCTCCCGCCGTCACCTGGTGTTCAGGCACAGTGAGGGATCCAAAAGCACCCCAAGGCTGCACACCTTGATTGATCAGAGGGGACTGGACTCCATCAATAACAGGTTCCCAATCCTCTCCAAATCACAAGACTGGACAACCATCACTTCAGTCTTGTCAGGATTCAGCTTCAATCGGCTTGCCCTCATCCAGTCCCTGACAGCACCCAGGCATTGGGTAATCACTGAGATCATGGGACCTGGGTTGGATGAAAAGAAGAGGTAGAGCTGAGTGTCATCAGCAATGCATATTGATGACACCTCACCCCAAACCTCCGAATGACCTCGGCCAATATACATTAAACAAGAGGAGAGATGGAATAGAACCCTGTGGGGAGGTCCTGAGGGGACAACAAGCAATCGCCCATCACCACCTGTTGGGACCTCCCTGACAGGTAAAAATGAAACCACTTGAGTGGTCCTGTGCACCCCGTCAGGTCCTGCAGTCATGTCAACAACACCCTATGATGAACTGTATCAAAGGCCATGGAAAGCTCTAACAAGATCAACAAGGTAGAATTCCCCTTGTCCATCTCAAGGCGCAGATCAGCAACCAAAGCCATAAGCACAGTCTCTGTATTAGTAGCCAGCCATCTGGAACAGATGAAGTTATGCATTTTACGATGGTATGATTTACAATAGGAGGAGTAGCACTGGTATAATTCTATGTACACTGTATATTTCTTTAAATTTTTATCCCACTCTATCCCTATACTAGGCGGTGGCATTGGTATAAATGTTGGTTCCTCTGGGTGGAATCAAATGAGACAACAGCCCACGTTAGCCTTCACCAGGCATATTCCTGCATGCCCATCTATTTGGCATCTGCCACATGGTTGCCACAGAGCTGTCACTCACAGCGAAGTCCAGGGACATCACAGACCCATGTGTGGGCCAGTTGGGGCTGATGGGTGCCCACGTGTCCATGTCTTCTGAATTAGGTTCACCCACAGCCTTGCTGGCATCCAGGTTCACCAGCACACAGAGTCGTGCCTAGTGTGCCTGGCCAGCTGAGAGGCAGGAGTGGAAGCAATCTCCCTCCCTTGCAGCCGCCTCTCAGCTGAAAGCAGCGCTAGAGATCTCCCTCTCCCCACAGTCTCCCTTCCTGCAGCCTCTCAGCTGAGAGGCTTTTGTTACCTTTTGTCTTTTTACCTCCTTTGGACAGTTTGAGCCTTTGACCCGGAATACAGACCTTGTTGGCACAACAGCCCTGAGATCCCTATATTATTTTAAAGTGTAATTTTATATGGGGCTCTGCCTTCTAATCTACTCAGCAAGCCTCTCAATCATACCAAGAAATGGAGAAAAAGGGGGATTCCTCTTACCCACCTCTCAGCCCCTCAGATCCCAAACAAAACGCTTAGGCTGCCATCCACAAATCATGTACTCTGGAGTAGGGCTTCCATGGGAATACTCTGGAGTAAGTGGTTCATGGATTGTGGCCATAGAAAGGGAAATACATTATGCTCGTTAAAAATCACAGGAGAATGCTTGTTGAAAATTAGCATTAACAATTCCCCAGCCATAGTTTGTCCCCCTGTCACAACATACTGGATAGCAAATAAACTAAATAATGTGTATAGAAAAGAAACAACAGGGATTACCTGGTTAGGAAACAGCTGGAAATGTCTGAAATATAATAAGCATAGAAAGAGGTGGGGAAATGGGTAAACTAAAGATATCAAGCACGACGGGAAAATTTATTAAAGGAACCAAAAGGAATTGCTAACCATTTTGCTTTCTCTGTCTGATTGTGATAGGAAAGGGTTAATTTTATATCTGAATTCCCAAAGAGGCAAGAGTACAGAAAGAGGTTCAAGGTGACCAGCAAATGCTAAGTTGTTCAATAATGCTGCTGAAGCCTTTTCTCTTTGCACTTCAGCACAAAGAGCTTCTGCTTCCTCTCTAGTAGTCTTGATTTCATTTACCATGGATTTTATGTTCTCCACACGTTTCCCCTGGAGGTGAAAGTCATTCAACCGCAGACTGCAGTTATAAACGTCACAGTTCAGCCCAGCAGCCCCAACACAAATTTCTTGGCTGTGATTTAAAAAAAAAATAATGTTTATATGAATGTTTTGCATCTTGCTATCTACAGCAATGCTGCAGCCTGCAGCATTGCTAATATACTAGCACAACCCATATGATATAAATGACATGAAGCAATGCATTTACAGTGTGGCTCTAGTTCTACTTGTAAAGATGCTTTTATGACAGCACAGTAGTTTCATCTTACCTTACCATATGGGCTACTTCTTGCCTTAGATGAATTCTAGTTGAAGTGAGGTCTGCAGCCTACAGTCTGGGTTTATTAAAGCTCTCATCAATAAGGACAGAAGTGGGAGTTGGCCTTTTTGAAAAAGACTGTGACTAGATTGCAGTGTTTTGAGTAGTCTGTATTATTTCCTCCTAGGCTTCAGGGAGATTGAAAAGAAACCATCTACTTGTGCTCAAGTGTCTGTGGGTGTTAACAAATGTAATGGTGGCCTGCTTTGGCCTGAGAGAACCACCGGCATGTTTGTTAGTGCCCCGACAGATGTTCAACCATGATTGCTCTCGGGCATGTCAGCAGCGAGCCCAGGCTTTAATCCTGGAGGCCTCTGGGATTACAGCCTGGGCTGCCATCCACTCAATTGGACCACAACAGGCTATAACGTTTATTATGGCCCGGCCCCACAGTGAGCTGGCCCGGATCAGGTCTGCCATGGCTGCCCATCATGGCGGGCAGGTGGGGTGCTGGGCACAGCACAAAGACGGGCCCAACCGGCCGCATGTTTGTGCAGCTCCCTGCCCTCCCCAGTCGTGTTCCTGATGTGATGGTGGCACTCTGCCATCACATCTCTTAACACCCTGTATCCTCTGTTTGTCGTTTGCCTTTGCTGTGAAGTATCTGCACCAGGCACTGTTCTGAGTGTGTATGCATACCATCCTCTTGTTTACACAAATATTTATCTCCCGGGGGGGGGGGAGGGAACGACAAGCTGCCCTAAGGGTATGCATGCACTATAGTTTTTTTTCAGTATGCTTATTGCTTACCCTTTTCCTACCTTGCTTTAAATAACTGACAAACTGAATAGTAACAAATCACCAGGACCAGATGGTATTCATCCCAGAGTTCTGAAGGAACTTAAATATAAAGTTGCAGACCTATTATTGGTAATTTGTAACCTATTGCTTAAATCTGTCACTGTGCCAGAGGACTGGAGGGTAGTAAATGTAATGCCAATATTTAAAAAGGGCCCCAGAGGTGATCCTGGAAACTACAGACCAGTGAGCCTGACGTCAGTACTAGGCAAACTGGTGGAAATGGTTGTTAAGATTAAGAACAAAATTACTGAGCATATTGATAAACACAGCTTCATGGGGAAGAGTCAACATGGATTTAGGAAAGAGAAGTCATGCCTCACTAACCTATTGGAGTTCTCTGAGGGTGAAATAAGTATGTGGATAAGGGTGAGCCGGTTGATATAGTGTATCTGGACTTTCACAAGGCGTTTGATAAGGTCCCACATGAGAGACTCTTGAGGAAATTAAAGAGTCCTGGGATAAGAGGCAGGGTCCTATCGTGGATCGGCAACTGGTTAAAAGATAGGAAGTGCCCCAGGGATCTGTACTAGAACCAGTGTTGTTTAAGGTATTTAATATATTCATTAATTATCTGGAGAAAGGAGTAAGTGAGGTGATCAAATTTGCAGATGACACAAATTTATTCAAGGTAGTTAAAAGCCAAGCAAACTGAAGAATTGCAGGAGGATCTTGTGAGACTGGGTGAGTGGGCATCCAAATGGCAGATGAAATTTAATGTGGACAAATGCAAAGGATGCACATAGGAAAAAATAACCCAAACTATATGTATACAATGTTGGGTTCTAAATTAGGAGTTACCACTCATGAAAGACATCTTTGAGTAATTGGGGGCGATCCCATGCCCCGCGCATGCTGCGCGTATCTTGCGTGCGTGCATCTTGCGTGCAAACCGCACGCATTTCCATAGGGGTTACATTGTGCCGTGCGGGACTTGTGCGGATCTCACGTGGATCCCGCTTGGGATTGCGGCCAATGTAAACAATACATTGAACTCCAGTTCAGTGTGCAGCAGTGGTCAAAAAAGCAAACAGGATGTTAGGAATCATTCGGAAAGAGATAGAGAATAAAACTGAAAATATCATAATGCCTCTATATAGATCTATGGTACGACTGCACCTGGAATATTGTGTGCAGTCCGGGTCACCCCATCTCAAAAAAGACATAGTAGAACTAGAAAACGTACAGAGAAGGACAACAAAAATGATCAAGGGTATGGTATGACTCCTATATGAGGAGAGGCTTGATAGGTTAGGCCTCTTCAGCTTGGAGAAGAGATAACTGGGAGGAGAGATGATTGAAGCTTATAAAATCATGAGTGGTGTGGAACACATAAAGAGGGAGTGGTTATTTACCCACTTTAAAAATACTAGAACAAGGGTACACTCCATGAAATTAAATGGTAGCATTCCTTTGGGGGAAGGGGGATTTGAGTCTGCTTTTTTAATGATTTTTATATATTGTATGTACTTTATGTTGATTATTGAATTGTTTTATATTATATTGTGAATTTTGACTGTGAGCCGCCCCGAGCTGCCATATGAACAGGAGGGAGCGGTCTAGAAATGAGCCAAAATAAATAAATAAACTTGCTGGGTGGCCTTGGGTGAGTCACTCAGACTTGGTTTCCCATCTGTAACATGGGAATGACCTACCTCATAGGCTTGTGAGGGTGAACTAGATGAGGATTGTACACTGTACTATGAACCCAGAAAGTGCTATTTAAATGATAAAAATAATAATGTACACCTGGTTTTGTAAATTCCCCCATAAATATCTGGAACTGGCTGCCAGACTGGACTGAAAGGACTATTAATCTGACTCTCTCTGGCAGCTCTTAGTGCCATTCACTTCTGAGCAGCACTACTTGTGTCCTGGAAGCTTCCCCTCAATCCTGTTACACCCATCTAGGGTTGCCATCAATGCATTAGCACCTAAGGCACCAGTGCAAGGCCTACAACATGTATTTTTCATACATGTTCCTAAAAAATTTGCACAGGTGGCAACCCTACACCTAGGGTGGTCAACTATGCAAATTTTAGGGGACACTTATGAGGAATACAGGTTGTAGGGCTGCATTGACTCCAATATAGCCCTGCAACCTGTATTTCTCATGTCTTCTAAAATTTGCATATCTGGCCACCCTACGTACACCCATCCCTCCCATTAAAATACTCTTATTTCAGAACACAAGAGCTGTGATGCTAAGTCAAATCAATGGTTCCATCTCTCTGTGAAAGTCCCACCCTCTCCCACAATCCTGTAACACACACACACACACACACTCTCTCTTGCAAATCTTTGTTCTGACTTCAACACAATCCGTACATAGGTGTGGTGATCTCATCTGCGCATTCATTAAAGCCTAGATCTTCACATCAATGTGCTAAAGAAAGCCCAGTGGTAGTGAATTAGCTAATGCAGGCCCCATTCTCTTCCATTTAGTTTGCACCTATGCAGTACTTTGCGGATTGCATAGGTTTCTGATGAAAAAAGAAGATCAGAATTGAGAGTTTATGGAACTAAATGTGGTGTTTTAAATTTATACTGCAGCTGAGTTAATGCTGTCTCCAGATAATTGCTTGAGTTTATTTATGAGAAGTATTTTAACAGTTTCTCAAGATGTCTGGAACCTCAGATGGGAGCTCTTTTGTTTAGTACAGCTTATATTTTAATACATTTTTTAAATGCGGAAAAAAACCAAAGTCCTCTTTCTGGAAACTGAAATGACCCAGTACAGAACCTATGTGCTCTAGCCTGGTTCAGGACATGATAAAAAGAGCTAAGGCACCAGTAGCTTTAACTTCCTCTGAATCCGTACAATTTGGGAGTGTCTAAAATAGAAACCATAGGGTTCATTTCATATCTTACTAACAAAGAAAGCAAATTTCTAACACAGGCTGCAGTCCTAAAATGGAAAGTCAGTGGTTCTTAAAAAACACCTACATAGTTTTATGATAGCAACCTCTTGTCTGTTTCTCCTAGAAGTTACAGGGTCGCTTAAGAGTTGTGTTAAACAGAACACCCCTGACCACAGAGTGGACATCTCCTCCTTTTGGAAGCAATGCAAGACCTGGCTGTTCTGCCAGGCTTTTGGTGAGGGACATGGGTAGGGGTGGGAGGATTGGGGTAGGGTGGTTGTGGGGTATTTCTTTTGGCAGCCTCTATTATATTTTGTTTTATGATATGTTATTTATTTTAGATGTGTATTTTTACTATTGTATTTTATTGTGTTATGACTGCTAGCCGCCCCAAGCTGATTCAACAGGAGGAGGGTGGGGTGGGGTGTATACATTTATTTAAATAAATTAAATAAATAAATAAATAAATAATGAAAAGTCTAAATTGTTAAATTATGTTAAAGAAAGTACATTGTACGTTTATTTGGTGCTATTATTGCTATTAATTCTTTGCTAGAAAGCCTCAGAAGGTTAGTTTTTGTAAGAGAAGCTTTAAAACAGATTTTTGAAAGCTTTAAAAGGTTTGGTTCGTCTTTCAAGTAAGTTTTCTAGCTGTCATGGTTGCAGAGAAAAACCTGAAAATGTGCCCTAAAGGCTCAAGTGCCAGAAGGCTCATGGAAAGAAACAAAGAAAAAAAGATTTTACAAATGATAATCTTATTTTAAACCAAATCCATGATTTTTGAGCAAGTTTTTGCAACCAGGTTTTTTGTGGTCAGTGTATTTAGCATCTTTTGCAGGGAAGAAGGCACCGTTTAAAATTGTTTTCTGTTACAAGGGTCCAATTTTCAGTGTTTTCTTCTGTACATCTGGTCATCCTTGTTGCTGCTGCTGAATCTGTTGTTTCAGTGCCTGTGACTTTGCAGCTGCTGCGATCTCTCTTTTTTGTCATCTCAGAATTGTGATTTTGTTTTTTCTTTCCTTTATGAGCACTGCAGACTTAACACCAGGTCCTTTGGACTGAAGAAAAATTCCCCATAGTAAGCTCACCTGTGTTACAAGTCTTCTGAGAATTATAAAAACTCTTGTCGAGAGTGTTGACTGGATTAGGGGAGAGGGCACCCAGAGTTCATTCTCGATTCTGCTGCTTGTTGCTAGACCAGCATCGTTGGAAAGAGTCAGTTTGGCCACTGTTTGCAACTGGATCATTCAGCTGTACAAAATATTGTCACTTTCCCATTTCCATCTCTTCTTTGTGGTCTCTCCTTTTAATGTTTCAGGGCTGCTTTGAACTGTGCATGCTGAGAAGATTCCCTTGAGGTGAACCCTTTTGTCCTTTTATGCCGGGGCTAGCCCCTGCTTTCAGCTCTTAACAAGCTCCTTCTGCTTTTCAGGGTTTGGGATGCTCTAACGGACAATTACATCCCATCAATCAATGAGGACTGGAGGGATCCTAATATCGAGGTGCTGAATGGCAATGTCTCAGACTCGGAGGTACTTACCTGGACTGTTTGTCTGTCTCTCTCTCTCTTTGCATTACTTGTAGGATAGACTAACTGATAGCAGGTTGTGAAGGAACACTGAAGCATGACAAAGGAAGAAGGTAATGGTGCAGTTTCAATAAAGTGAAACTGACAACCGACAGCCATTGTGTGCAGTAAGGGATAATGGGAAGTGAGAATGGCGCTCCTGTCAGATGTTAAAACAGATCTCTCGCACACTGCATGACTTGAGGTCACCCTGACTTGGTAATTGAGAAGCATGTGTAATGTAGAACTTTAAACGAAACAGCCTGATATATATGTAAGGGGGGGCATTGTCATCTAGGCTGTTGTTTGTTTGAGAGTGACATTGACGATGTTTGTACCGCCTTCCACCATGACACATTTGGAACAATGTAGAGAGTTGCCAGCCTTGTGAACAATGCCGACAGTGATTGCTAAAGCATACAGCACATCCCAGAGCCCTGCAGGGAACACATCCAACCCTATGCTGCAGGGATCTTTGGAGTGTTTGAAAGAGAGCGACAATCGAGTGTGAGAGCAGGCTGAAGTAGTGAGGTGGTATTTTTGCTTCCTGATAAGGACCCTCACCCAGAATGTTTTCAATGGATTCTTTCCATTGTTCTTGAGCTGAGGAACAATGGAAAGAGCTGCAGAGAAGAGCATTTATTATTATTATTAGCAAACATGTATATAGCGCCAGCAATGTACCTGGCGCTTTACAAAGTAATTGAATAGACACGGTCCCTGCCCTAGGGTTTGCAATCTGAGAGGGGGTGGGGGGGACAAAGGAAGGGGAACAGAGGGAGAGACAACATTCACGAGGATGCGAGGTCCCAGGTGCACGTGCTTGGCTTGGTTACATCGAGAATGATGTCTGGTTGGTCCATGTGGTGAGGATACGAGTACACAGACCTTACGTAACAGATTGTACTGGATGGAGGGTATCAGCAGGAGTTAGGATTGGGGAGCGAGGAGTCGGGGAGGGCAGAGCAGAAGAGGTGGGTCTTGAGGAGGGATTGGAAGGTATGAAGGGAGGGGGTGAGGTGGATGTGGGAAGGGAGGGAGTTCCAGGCATGGGGGGCAGCTAGGGAGAAGGGATGAAGGTGGTTAGGGTAACAGGAGAGGCGTGGGAGGGCGAGAGAGGAGGAGCGGAGTTCACGGACTGGAGTATGGAGGGAAATTAGCGCAGAGAGGTAGGGGGGAGCAAGGTTGTGAAGAGCTTTATAGGTGAAGACTAGGAGCTTGTGCAGGATTCGTTCAGGAAGGGGGAGCCAGTGAAGAGAGGAGAGGAGGGGCTGCACGTGGTCAAAGCGACGGGTGAGGTGGATGACCCTGGCATCCCACTGTTGTACTGAAGCAGCAGCATCATTTGCCGTTTCACTTTTTGTTGTTGACTTTTTGGCATATCTGCCGCTGGTTCACTGACGTCTGTTAGTTTGCAATTCTTTCTGACAATTTGCAGCAATTTATGGCATTTAACGACAATTCCGATACTTTGCGGAGCCAGTGGAATGCGAGAAATATCTGTAACGTTTTCCTACTTTGTTAGCATGCTTAGTTGGTTTGAGCATGCTCAGTAGCAGCAACTCAGTAGCATGCTCAGTAGCAGCAGGACTGAAACCAACTGCCCTTTACTTTGCTCTCTCTTAATCCCTGAGTTTTTACTGTGTAGCCCAGTCGAGCCTGAGCCACAAAAAGGGCAAAATGGCTGGTAGTTTGGGACATGGTGATAAAGGCAACTTGCATGGGGGCCAAGAGAAAGACAAAAACAGAGCCCGGGGGTGGGGGCTGTATTACTGGGCATCCCGTCCCCCATGCATGACCTAGAAAAGCTGGGAGTGGCAGCAGGCTCTTCCTCCTGCCCCTCTTCCCAGCTAGGTTGGTGGCCGGAGCAAATTTTCTCCCAGCCACCCACCCACCTCCCTTGCAGCAGGGGACAGACCCTCTGCTCCCTGCGGAAGGGTGCTACTGGTGTTGCACCAGAACACCGTGCACCCACCTGATCTGCTCCCCCTCCAAGCAGGCAATGGAACCCCGCACCCCCAGGCTTACCACTTCAGGGGTGGGGGGGTGTAGTGTGCGAGATGAGCCCCGGATTTGCTTCCCCAGGGCTGTTTTTTCCATCATCTGGCCCTTGGATCCAATTTCCTCCAGGGTCTGCCAAGCACCAAAAGACCATCAGAGAGATCAGGGTGGGATGGGAGAGCAAGGTTCCTTTCATGGGGGCTGCCTGCCAGGCAAACATTGAGGGCGACATAGCTGAACTAAAAAAGAGCATGTTTTGGTCTGCTTATCCAGGCCATTCCCAAGCAGTGAGGGCACTTTTCAAGGAGTAATCTACTATTGTGAAAACCCAGCCCAAACTCCTGAAATAGAATCTGCCTTCCTTTCTGGAAATGTAAGCAGTCACTGGCATTAGCTGAAGAAGTCAGAATGGGGTAGAGCAAAGAGTCAGAGTTTGCCTATTTATGCCAGAAGTGGGGGACAACAGCACTATATTTTCCTAACAAAGTTTCACAAACCTTTGCTGTAAGAAGATGTTGGGCAGGCTTCTTAGGCTAAAATGAAAATAAAAAATAAAAATGATGGCAAAGAATAGAATTGTGTATATATAGCCCCAATTCTAGGTTGTTTTTGTTTTTTTAAAAGCAAAACAAACTAACTTCCCTTTGTGCAATGTGATGTGAATGGTTTGTATGAGGAGATGACTTAATAGGCCAAACCTCTTGTTGGAAGCCTGTTGCCAGTTTACTTACAATAGATCTTCATCCCAGTATAAGCTTAGCTATCCACCCTCCAGCAGTACATGTGATTTACTTGTGGGGCTACCAGACAAGACATAATGAAACAAGGCCTTCTCAGTTCTCCATAGACAATAAGAGTCCCTTTGCCCTTTTCATGAGTTTGTCTGGTGCCCTAGACAAAAATTTCTGATCACTATACAACACTATTGTTGCTTCTTGTTGGCCTGGCTCTTGCTCTTCACCCCAGAGGGACTGCACTTCAATCAGTACAGTTGTATATGTGTATTATAGTAGCTTACTTCTGGCCCATAGTTAATTTTTCTTTTAAATGTGAATCCTGTTTCAATATATTTCAGGAGTGAAATGAGAAATCGGAATAGGTTTGAATTTCCTAGAAACCTTTTGGGTTGCAAAGATCTGAAGCTGAACAATAAGCATGTCAAAATGACCCCCACCCACTCCTCTTGCCTCCCGACTTTTAGATAGGATGAATTTCTGGAATAACTGGTGAAAAAATGGTAGAAAATGCAATCTTGAAAATGCACAGAGTTTTGATTTCCAAGCCCCTTCTTTTAAAATAAATAAATAAAATAAATACAATTAAATAACCAGCTTCATTAATTAAGTGATGTCAAAGTAGCTTTGCAACAAAAACCAAGGAGGAGCAGCTGGGTCTGCCTGGAACATCAATATTGGTTATATTGGTATTCTTTGATTTAATTTAACATGGCAATAGTCATGTTTGCCTATCACCATTGTCCACAATTGTTTAAATAGATTCTATCTCTTTGAATATTGCAACAAAATCTAAACATGTTTATATATTGTTATGCAATTTTTATACTGTTTTTATCTCGCAAGCTGACCTGAGACTTAGGGGAAGGATGGAGTATAAATTTGAATGAATGAATGAATAAATAAATAAATAAATAATAAACAAGTTAAGATACAAAAATGCTAAAAGGCATACTGCAGTGCTGCTTTCAAAAGATAACCGAACTCCTTTGTCACATCTGAGCAGAATTCAAGGCCTTGCAGATCTGTTTCCCATTAGAGGAGAAATTGGTGTTGTGGCATCTCAGTACTATTTTTTTTATAGAACTAGTTGATTTACACCATATACGCAAAATCCTTAAACAGAAGTGACCCCAGCTGTGTACATGCATAGTTCTTTCAGTAATCTCAGCCCAAACATCAATGCGCTGTTTCCAGGAACCACATTCACCTCTGCTCCAAGAATTGACCGTGGCGTGGTAAGAGAGATTAAGGCAGCAGCTCCTCGCAGTGAACTTGCATCAGAAAATGAACAACAATATGGCAGTTCAAAGGCTGAATACTTGCCCCAACACTAAGAGAAAAAAAACATTTGGGAGAGACCATTTGTAGAGAGAAGTACATATCCAAAATAAGTTTATTCTTAACAAGCTGTTCTTGCTTATCCAGTTGGTTTGTTTTTGTACAGTTGTGGAATTTGATCTTCTCTTTCCACTCCTCTCTGTGTGAAACAGGAATCCAAAGAGATGAATAGGAGGAAGCATTGCTTCCCAAATGTCTTTTCATGGAACTGAAATGAATGTCGGAGCATTCTCCAACTGGGATCCTGTGCCAATAGTTTTGCATATGCCACCCCACCCCAGAGTGAGTAGATCAACTTCAAAATCCCACGCCAGGAGCCAAGACGAGGCTCAGTACAGTGATGTTCCTACTATAACCCCTCTCCCCCAGACTGCTTCAGAGCATCAATAAAGACAAGAGTTCAGTTTTGACCACGTAAAGTTTAAATCAATTGTGATATATTTTGGGACAATATGTTGGAGAGACAGGCTGAGATACAGGTCAGGAGTGGAAACCATGCAGATAGATCCAGTGATTTAGAGGGAAGTGTAAAATGGGAAGAGGAATGAGAGTTGCACAGTCTTGGAGTATCCTCAAAGAAGAGAAAGGAGACAGATTAATTGAAAGAGGTGATGGAGGAGCATCTGAAGTACCAAGGAAGATTGCTGGGAACGAAGGGCTGGTATTATGAAAGCATAAGCTAATCACTGATGAGACTATGATCTTGAAGTCCGAAAGTGATGAAGAGGTCAAGGAAGATGAAAATGTAGTAAAACCCAAGATTTGGCAGGTGATAAGAGGTGATAATCACATTCGTTACATCGTTCCTTCACACAAACAGAGAGATTGTAGCAAGGCGAAAAGGGTGGTATCCCTTCTTTTAATGCTGTTAGTGCTGGGGAATGGAGGCTGTTAACTTGCAGTTGTGCTCAATGGAACAGATGCAGGGGTGCGGTTACAACCCTGGGGCTGTTCCTCCTGATTAACAACCTCTTATCAGCTGCTTGTGTGAACAAAATCAAGGTGAGAGCAGTTTTAGCATAGATGGTAGGAGGCTAATCAGAAGGGAGGGAATGCAGATTAGGGTGGGAAGAACTCATGCCCATGGTGCTGACCTCTCCTACGACCCCTGCCCTAAATCTGATCACTTCCTCGCCTCCTTCAGCCTCTCCCACCAACCCCCCTCCTCCTCCCCTTCTCTGTGCCCCTTCCGCAATATGCAGGCCTTTACCCCCTCGGAGTTTGCCTCCTCTCTTTCCCCCCTCCTCCCCCCCGTCTTCGCCACCTCCTCCCCTGACTCTGGCATCTCTGCTCTCAACACCTCTCTCTCCTCGACCCTTGACTCTCTTGCCCCCCTCTC